>CAUYOR010024576.1:0-11453 GCA_963573925.1 Callimico goeldii
AACTCTGAGGAAAGCAATGCCAATTCAAGTACAGATTGCAACATATCTTCAACACTGTGTGAAGGGTTCACATCTTTACCTGTGCACTTCAGATTGATACACAGAATGTAGGTTGTATTGATTTGAATATCTGAAATATCAGTGGAAAATCCCATTCAGTTTTTGATGAACAATTTAAACAGTTTTACATAATCAAGCAGCTTGCATAGAAATTGTATGATGAAATTTTACATAGGTTTCTGGTGCTGTTTTGTTCTTTTTTTGTTGTTTTTTGTTTTGTTATTTGCTGATATACATATAAAATTTTATTGAAAATATGTTTTGGTTACAAAAATTTTGTTTGACGCCTAACAAAGACAATGGATAGCCTTAGCATCAGAATTAAAATAATCTAGATTAAATGGCAAGTATGTTCATACTCAGCAGTAATTAATCAAACATTTTTTTCCTTTGAGCTCAGTACTTTTTTTTTTGAGATGGAGTTTTACTCTGTCACCCAGGCTGGAGTGCAGTGACGTGATCCAGGCTCACTACAACCTCCGCCTCCCAGGTTCGTGATTCTCTTGCCTCAGAATCCCAAGTAGCTGGGTATATAGGTGCCAGCAACCATGCCCAGCTAATTTTTGGATTTTTAGTAGAGATGAGGTTTCACCATGTTGGCCAGGCTAGTCCCAAACTCTTGACCTCAGGTGATCCATCTACCTCAGCCTCCCAAAGTGCTGGGATTACAGGTGTGAGCCACCATGCCTGGCCTCGATACTTTTATTTTTAAATGCTTTGTTGCACAAAAATCTTTAACAAATCTTTTCAAAAATATTCTTAACAAGTCAACTGTTTTAATTTTTTTATATTACTTATAATTTACCTATTTTTATATCAGGTAGGAATGTGTTCTGCTTTAAGTAACACAGAAGATCCAAGTAGCAATGGTTCTTCAAATAGGGGTTTATTTTTCTCAGATAACAAGAAGTCTAAAAGAGCTGGCCAATGACATTAGTTTAGTGACTCAGTGATATCAAGGTCTCTGAGATTCCTTTAGCCTTTCCATCATGGAAATAAAATGGCCATTGCAGTTCAAGGCAGTGTATCTGTATTCAAGACAAAAAGAAGGGGAAGCAGAGCCTTCTACGTAGGATCCTTTTCTCTCAAATGTAAAACCTTTTTTTAGAAATTTAGCTCATCTACTAGCCATAAATATATAACATGATCACCCCTTGTTCCCAGAAAAGTGGGGAAATGAAGCTGTAAGCCTTTCCAATCTCACTAATAGAAGGTGGGAAAGGAAAAAGGGGATTGGGAATAACCATGGATCAGACAACCAGTAGTTTTGCCACTAGTTATAATTAGAGACGAGGTCATTTTATATTTGGATCTTTTCTGTTATGTCTTCATAAAGCTCACTTTATTTATTTTTATTTTTTTATTATTATTTTTTTTTTTTGAGACAGAGTTTTGCTCTTGTTACCCAGGCTGGAGTACAATGGTGTGATCTCGGCTCACTGCAACCTCCACCTCCTGGGTTCAGGCAATTCTCCTGCCTCAGCCTCCTGAGTAGCTGGGATTACAGGCAGGCACCACCATGCCCAGCTAATTTTTTCTATTTTTTTTAGTAGAGATGGGGTTTCACCATGTTGACCATAATGGTCTCGATCTCTTGACCTCGTGATCCACCTGCCTCGGCCTCCCAAAGTGCTGGGATTACAGGCATGAGCCACCGCGCCCGGCCCACTTTATTATTTTTTTCTTGAGACAGAGTCTTGCTTTGTTGCCCAAGCTGGAGTGCAGTGGCACAGTTTTGGCTCACTGGAACCTCCACCTCCTGGGTTCAAATGATTCTCCCACCTCAGCCTCCTGAGTAGCTGGGACTACAGGCATGCATCACCACGCCCAGCTAATTTTTTTGTATTTTTAGTAGAGACAGGGTTTGACCATGTTGGTCAGCTGGTCTTGAACTCCCGACCTCAGATGATCCACCCGCCTAGGCCTCCCAAAGTGTTGGGATTACAGGCATAAGCCACTGTGCCCAACTCATAAAGCTCACTATAAAATGGCAGTCCAATTACTTAAAAATTTCCTCATTGTTGGATATCTAATTTTATTTTCAGTGCTAATCTAATATATAAAAAAAATACTACACTCATATCTTCATGCACACAGCTTTTTCTTTTTTCAAACTTTTTTCCTTTGATCAAAAGTTCCCAAAAGTAGGCAAGCCATGAGAGTCTATCAGTCAGTTAATACTGCATTTGAAAACTTGGCTAAACTGATGTTTCTAAAATTGTTTTTGTTTCTCATATAATTCTGGTGTGAGAAGTTCAGGATGGTACAGCAGCTCTACAATGTCTTAAATATTCTGGGCTCCATCCAGATTTCTCTTTCATCATTTTAGTATGTAGTTTTCATCTTTTTGCTTATGAAGTATGGTTTCTTTATCTCTTATCTCACATCTACACTCCAGGGGAGGAAATGGCCCTACCCCTTCTTGTCATTTATATCTGGGGAGCAGAGCTTTTTAAGAAACCCTCAACTTGTATCTCATTGGCCAGAATTATGACATATGACCAGCCATAATTGTAAAGAATGCTCGAAACTGTAGCTAGGCACGTTGCCACTCCAAAGAAAAGTGGGTTTCTATTTTTAAAGGGGGAGGCTAGATATTGAGTAGGCAGCCAGCAGTCTACTATAAAAGGTTTAGAATACTAACCTGTACCACGGCTAGCTGTGTTATAGCCTCGCATTTTTTGCTGATATGATACTTGGGGTGGGGGTGTGGGGAGTGGGTTGGGGATTGCCTTAATAGAAGTGTCAATTGTTTTAATTTGCATTTTCTCATAACTAGTGGTTGAGCATACACTTAGGCATTCTACTCATACAGAACAAAATTACTGAGAACTAGATAATATTTAAAAGAATGTGGCCAGGCACAGTGGCTCACACCTGTTATCCCAGCACTTTGAGAGGCCAGGGCAGGTGCATCATGAGGTCAGGAGTTCAAGACCAGCCTGGCTAACATTGTGAAACCCCATCTCTACTAAAAATACAAAAATTAGCTGCGCATGCCTGTAATTCAGGCATTCAGGAGGCTGAGGCAGGAGAGTTGCTTGAACCTGGGAGGTGGAGGTAGCAGTGAGCCAAGATTGCACCACTGCACTCCAGCCTGGGCGACAGAGCAAGACTATGTCTCAGGAAAAAAAAAAAGAAGGAATTTTGTATGTAAAAAACTTTGGCCAAGCTTGGTAGCTCATGCCTGTAATCTCAGCACTTTGAGAGCCCGGCCAAATGGATCACCTGAGGTCAGGAGTTCGAGACTAGCCTGGACATTTCACAACATGGTGAAATGCCTGTAATCCCAGCACTTTGAGAGCCCGGCCAAATGGATCACCTGAAGTCAGGAGTTCGAGACTAGCCTGGACATTTAATAGAGATGGGGTGAAACCCCATCTCTATTAAAGATACAAAAAAATTAGCCAGGCATAGTGGCAAACGCCTGTAATCCCAGCTACTTGGGAGGCTGAGGCAGGAGAATCACTTGAACCCAGGAGGCAGAGATTGCAGTGAGCCGAGATCATGCCACTGCACTCTAGCCTGGGCAACACAGCAAGACTTAAAAAAAAAAAAGTTAATGCAGTTACACCTCTACTAGGAAGCTAGAGGATCTCTAATAGTTTAAGAAACAACTTTTATAATGACTTACCTTGGCATAAAGCTATTTTTCAGGACGGTAGAGACAAACAGAAATAAACATTTTATTTATTTATTTTTAAAATTTTTTTGAGATAGAGTCTTGCTCTGTTGCCCAGGCTGGAGTATAGTGGTGTGATCTTGGCTCCCTGTACCCTCCGCCTCCGGAGTAGCTGGGATTACGGGCACTTATCACCACGAGCTAATTTTTGTATTTTTAGTAGAGACAGAGTTTTGCCATGTTGGCCAGGCTGGTCTTGAACTCCTTACCTCAGGCGATCCTCCCACCTCAGCCTCCCAATATACTCGTGTTACAAGCGTGAGCCACTGTGCCTGACCAGAAATATTTTAAACTAGAGAAGCAGATATTTTAAACCAAAGGTCTTTACCAGGTGCACCTGTTGACTTCCTGTAGCTTCAGGACTATCGCCTACCACCCCCCGCCACCGCCCAGCTCCCAGCCTCAGGCACTGTATTAATCACACTGCTGATAAAGAAATACCAGAGACTGGGCAATTTATAAAAGAAAGACGTTTAATTGAATTTACAGTTCTATGTGGCTGGGGAAGATCTCACAATCATGAAGGAGGTGAAAGGCACTTCTTAAATGGTATCAGCAAGAGAGATTGAAGAAGGGCTGATCCACCCACCTTGGCCTCCCAAAGTGGTGGGATTACACCATGCCTGTAATCCCACTACTTTGGGAGGCCAAGGTGGGTGGATCACCTGAGGTTAGGAGTTTGAGACCAGCCTGACCAACATGGTGAAGCCTCTACTAAAAATACAAAAAAATTAGCCAGGCATGGTGGTGCATGCCTGTAATTCCAGCTGTTCGGGAGGCTGAGGCAGGAGAGGTGTTTGAACCTGGGAGGCAGAGATTGCAGTGAGCCAGATAGTGCCACTGCACTCCAGCCTGGGTGACAAGAGCAAAAATCAGTCTCAAAAAGAAAAAAAAGAATAAGGAAGAAGCAAAAGCGAAAACTCCTGATAAACCCTTTAGATCTCTTGAGACTTATTCACTATCATGAGAATAGCATGGGAAAGACAGGCCTCCATGATTCAATTACCTGCCCCTGGGTCCCTCCCACAACACATGGTAATTCTAGGAAATACAGTTCAAGTTGAGATTTGGTTAAGGATACAGTCAAACCATATCATTCTACTCCCCTGGCCCCTCCAAATCTCATATCCTCACATTTCAAAACCAATCATGCCTTCCCAGCAGTCCTCCAAAATCTTAACTCATTTTGGCATTAACCCGTAAGTCCACAGTCCAAAGTCTCATCTGAGACACGGCAAATCTCTTCCCTCTACGAGCCTGTAAAATCAAAAACAAGTTAGTTACATAGTCCTAGATACAATGGGGGTACAAGCATTGGGTAAATACAGCCATTCCAAATGGGAGACATTGGCCAAAACAAAGGGCCCATTCAAGTCCGAAATCCAGCAAGGCAATCAAATCTTAAAGTTCCAAAATGATCTCCTTTAACTCCATGTCTGGCATCTGGGTCATGCTGATGCAAAAGGTGAGTTCCCATGGTCTTAGGCAGCTCCACCACTATGGCTTTGCAGGGTACAGCCTCCCTCCTGGCTGCTTTCACGGGCTGGTGTTGAATGTCTGTGGCTTTTCCAGGTATATGGTGCAAGCTGTCCATGGATCTACCATTCTGGGGTCTGGAGGATGGTCACCCTCTTCTCACAGCTCCACTAGGTGGTGCCCAAGTAGGGACTCTATGTGGAGGCTCGAACCCCACATTTCCCTTATGCACTACCCTAGCAGAGGTTCTCCATGACAGCCCCGCCCTTGCAGCAAACTTCTGCCTGGGCATCCAGGCATTTCCATATATCTTCTGAAATCTAGGTGGAGGTTCCCAAACCTCAATTCTTGACTTCTGTGTACCTGCAGGCTCAATACCACACGAAAGCTGCCAAGCCTTGGGGCTTCCACCTCTGAAGCCACAGCCTGAGCTGGACAAAGGCACCAAGCCCCTAGGCTACACACAGCATGGGGACCCTGGGTCCGGCCTACGAAACCACTTTTTCCTTCTGGGCCTCCCAGCCTGTGATGAGAGGGGCTGCTATTAAGGTCTCTGACATGGCCTGGAGACATTTTCCCCATGGTTTTAGGGATCATCATTAGGCACCTTACTTGTTACTTATGGAAATTATGCAGCTGGCTTGAATTTCTCCCCAGAAAATGGGTTTTTCTTTTCTATCACAATCAGGCTGCCAATTTTCTGAACTTTAATCCTCTGTTCCCCTTTTAAAACTGAATGACTTTAACAGTACCCAAGTCACCTCTTGAATGCTTTGCTGCTTAGAAATTTCTCAAGCCAGATACCCTAAATCCTTTCTCTCAAGTTCAAAGTTCCACAAATCTCTAGGTCAGGGGCAGAATGCCACCAGTCTCTTTGCTAAAAACATAACAAGAGTCACCTTTGCTCCAGTTCCCAACAAGTTCCTCATCTCCATGTGAGACCATCCCAGCCTGGATTTTATTGTCCATATAGCTATCAGCATTTTAGGCAAAGCCATTTGACAAGTCTCTAGAAAGTTCCAAACTTTCCTATGTTTTCTTGTCTTCTGAGCCCTTCAAACTGTTCCAATCTCTGCCTGTTACCCAGTTCCAAAGTCATTTCCACATTTTTGGGTTATCTTTTCAGCAATGCCCCACTCTACTGGTACCAATTTACTCTATTAGTCTATTTTCACACTGCTGTAAACACATACCTGACACTGGGCAATTTACAAAAGAAAGAGGTTTAATTAGACTTAAAACTCCACATGGCTGGGGAAGCCTTACAATCATGGGAGATGGCGAAAGGCACTTCTTACATAGCAGCAGCAAGAGAGAATAAGGAAGAAGCAAGAGTAAAAACTCCTGATAAACCCATCAGATCTCATGAGACTTATTCACTATCACGAGAATAGTTCACTATCACAATAGCACAGAAAAGACCAGCCTCCATGATTCAACTACTTCCCCCTGGGTCCCTCCCACAACATGTGGGAATTCTGGGAGATACAATTCAAGTTGAGATTCAGGTGGGGACACAGCCAAACCATATCAGGCACCCTGTGGAATCCTAGGATTCCAAAAAGTTTAAAAATCACTGGTTGTTTTATCATGTTTTCCCACTCCAGATAAAAAATATGTATTGAGGAGATGATTATTTAAAAGTTCCAAATAGGCCGGGCATGGTGGCTCATGCCTGTAATCCCAGCACTTGGGAGGCTGAGGTGGGTGGATCACTTGAGGTCAGGAGTTTGAGACCAGCCTAGCCAACATGATGAAACCCCATGTCTACTAAAAGTACAAAAAATTAGGCATGGTGGTGGGTGCCTGTAATCCCAGATACTCGGGAGGCTGAGGCAGAAGAATCGCTTAAACCCAGGAGTGGAGGTTGCAGTGAGCCGAAGTCATGCCATTGCACTCCAGCCAGAGCAATAAGAGTAAACTCCATCTCAAAAAAAAAATAAGAATCCCAAATAATATAGAAACTTAATGTCAAAAATTTCAGAGAACTACTATATAAATTACTTGTAACTTTCAGTCTTTTTATACTATATATGTATATATTCATTATATATGCTTAAATATTATATGTGCAGCATCCTATAGCAAAATTTCTCTTAATATACCAGTTAACATCTTTCTATGTAAATTCACATAGATGTATTTCATCCTTTTTAGCAGCTGCACAGAATCTCCTTGTATGTTAGCATCGCAATTTAATGAAGTACCATCAAAGGACACTTAACCAAATAGTGAAAATCCTTATATATACAAGTTTGCATATTCATTTACTTACTTAGGTTAACTTTGTAGAATTGGAATTGCTAGGTTAAAGTGTATGTTTTAAAGTTATACAAGCATTTTATTTTATCTTAGAGACGGGGTTTCACCATGCTGGCCAGGCTGGTCTTGAACTCCTGACCTCAGGTGATACTCATTTTCAGCCTCCCAAAGTGCTGGGATTACAGGCGTGAGTCACCAAGCCCAGCCTATATGTGCATTTTTAAAACACAAATATTTGGCTGGAAGCAGTGGCCCACTCCTGTATCCTACCACTTTGGGAGGCCGAGGCAGGTGGATCACTTGAGTCCAGGAGTTTGAGACCAGCCTGGGCAACACAGGGAGACCCCATCTCTATTTTTACAAAAGAAATTGCAAATATTCATTTATGTGGTATGCACTATAGTTTTCCTTTTTTTTTTAAATTGTGCTTTCTGCAGTGCAAACTTTGTGTTATGTCCTTTTGTTATTGTGGTTAAAAAACATGAAATCTGGCTGGGCCCAGTGGCTCACATCTGTAATCCCAGCACTCTGGGAGGCCGAGGCAGGTGAATCATCTGAGGTCAGGAATTCAAGACAAGCCTGGCTAACATGGTGAAACTCCATCTCTACTAAAAATACAAAAAAATTTAGCTGGGCATGGTGGCAGGCACCTATAATCCTAGCTACTTGGGAGGCTGAGGCAGGAGAATCACTTGAACCCAGGAGGCAGAGGTTGCAGTGAGCCAAGACCCCGCCACTGCCCTCCAGCCTGGGCAACAAGAGTGAAACTCCATCTCAAAAAAAAAAAAAAAATTAAATCCACCCTCGACAAATGTTTTAAGTGTACATACAATACGGTGTTGTTACCTATATGCACACTGTTATACAGATCTCTACAACTTTTTCAATTTGCATGACTGAAAACACTATACCCACTGAAAAACTCTCATTTTCCCCTCCCATTATTCCTGTGTAACCACCATTCTACTTTGTGCTTCTAAGTTTGACCACTTTAGATACCTCATGAAAGTGAAATGATGTGGTATTTGCTCTTCTGTAACTGACTTATTTCACTTAGCATAATGTCCTCAAGGTTCACCGTGTTGGAGCTTATTAAATTTTTATTTTTTAGTTTTTAAAGACAGGGTTTCACCATGGTCTCAATCTCTTGACCTCGTGATCCGCCTTCCTTGGCCTCCCAAAGTGCTGGGATTACAGGCATGAGCCACCGTGCCCAGCCTGAAATTTTTTTTTTATTTATTGAGACAGAGTCTCAATCTGTCACCCAGGCTAGAGTGCAGTGGCACGATCTCAGCTCATGGCAACCTCCACTGCCCAGGTTCAAGTGATTCTTGTGTCTCAGCCCCCTGAGTAGCTGGGACTACAGGCACCCACCACCACACCCAGCTAATTTTTTTGTATGTTTAGTAGAGACAGGTTTTTGCCACGTTGGCCAGGCTGATCTTGAACTCCTGACCTCAGGTGATCTGCCCGCCTCAGCCTCCCAAAGTGCTGGGATTACAGGTGTGAGCCACTGCACCCAGCCAAAAATCTTTTTTTTTTTTTTTTTTTTTGAGACAGAGTCTTGCTCTGTCGCCACACGCCAGGCTGGAGTGCAGTGGCGCGATCTCGGCTCACTGCAACCGCCACCTCCCAGGTTCAAGCAACTCTCCTGCCTCAGCCTCCCAAGTAGCTGGGACTACAGACACCCAGCTAATTTTTATCTTTTAGTAGAGATGGGGTTTCATTGTGTTGGCCAGGATGGTCTCGATCTCTTGACCTCAGGATACACCCACCTCAGCCTCCCAAAGTGCTGGGATTACAGGCGTGAGCCACCGCGCCCAGCCCAAAAATCTCTTTTATGGATAAATAGTATTCCATTATATGCATATATCATATTTTGTTTATGCATTTATCCATTCATCTATAGATAGAGATGTTTTTTTCACCCCTTGGCTATTGTGAATGTTGCAGTGAATGGAACTGAAAAGACCCCTTCAAGACCCTAATTTCATTTCTTTTGGATAAAAACCATTTCATCCTGACTAAACCTGAGGCTGCAGTCACCCCAAAAGAGGGAGCAGAGGAATTCCCATAAGGGACTGCCCCAAAACATTTGGAAATAAGGCTGGCTGGAATTCCAAAGAAAGAAGCACCAAGCATCAGTGATCAGTCCAAAGTATTTATAAGAGAACCTATGTAAAGAGGAGGCTGCAGTATCTTCTTCCTGGGACCAGCAAGAAAGGGATGCTCTCCCTGGGTATGCTTAACCCGTGTATGTACACAATGACAGGGTCAGGGATAGAGTTTATATGAGGGCTTAAGAAATTTGGGTAGGAGAATCCAAGATGGCTGAATAGGAACAGCTCTGTTCCCAGTGAGAAAACAGAGGGTGAGTGATCAACGCATTTCCAAACGAATTTTTACTGCCCACAGACCAGGAGATTCCAGCATGGCTGTTTCAGCCGGTGCACTGGGTCTCTGCACAAAATCTCACACAAATCTGGGCGGCCATTTCAACTGGTGCCTGGAACGCCTGGGAGACACAGTCACCCATTCAACTGAAAAAAAAGGGGGCTGAAACAGGGAGCCAGGTGATCTGGCACAGCGGGTTCCACCCCCACAAAGACCAGCAATCTAAAACACTCTGGATTGAGAGTTTCACAGCAAGCACAGCTGGACCTGCAATGGTCTGGCTCTGTGGGGGTAAGCGTGTCCACCATTACCAAGGCAATCCACCACTACCAAGGCAGTCCGCCATTACTGAGGCAGTCCACCATTACTGAGGCAGTTCTAACTCTACCTCTATAAACAAAACTGCAAGGAAGTTCTCACAGCAGCTGGGCAGAGCCCACAGCAGCTCAGGAACACCTCTGCTGGCAGACTGTGACTAGGCTACCTCATCGCTGGGCAAGGCATCTCTGATATAAGGCAGCAGCACATCAGGAACTTATAAATGAAGGCCCACTTTCCCAGGACAGAGCACCTGGGGAAAAAAGGCAGTTATGAGTTCCACTGCAGCAGACAAATGTACCTGCCTAGCAGCTCTGAACAGAACAAAGGAGCTCACAGCTCAGCACTTGAGCTCCTATAAGGGATAGACTGTCTCCTCAAGCAGCTCCCCGACCCCAGTATATCCAAAGAGACACCTCATAAAGGAGAGCTCAGGCTGACATCTGGCAGATATCCTTCTGGGACACAGATAACAGAAGAAACTGGCAGCAACCCTTACTATTCTGCAGCTGCCACAGGTGATCCCCAGGCAATCAGGGTCTGGAGTAGACCTCCAGCAGTTCTATAGCAGAGGGGCCTGTTAGAAGGAAAACTAAAAACTGAAAGAAATAACTTCATCATCAACAAAAAGAACATCCACTCAGAGACCCCATCCAAAAGTCAACTACAAAGACCACAGGTAGATAAATCAAACAAAGATGGGAAGAAATCAGCACAAAAAGGATGAAAACACCCAAAACCAGAATGCCTCTCCTCCTCCAAGGGATCACAACTACTCACGAGCAAGGGAACAAGCTGGATGGAGAATGAGTCTGATGAATTCACAGAAACAGGCTTCAGAAGGTGGGTAATAACAACCTTCTCTGAGCTAAAAGAACATGTCCTAACCCAATGCAAAGAAACCAAGAACTTTGAAAAAAGGTTTGATGAAATGCTAACAAGAATAAACAGCTTAGAGAAAAATATAAATGAATCGATGGAGCTGAAAAACACAACACAAGAACTTCATGAATCATACACAAGATTCAATAACCAAATCAACCAAAGAGAAGAAAGGATATCAGAGATTGAAGATCAGCTCAGTAAAATAAAACAGGAAGGCAAGATTAGAGAAAAAAGAGCAAAAAGGAATGAACAAAGTCTCCAAGAAATGTGGGACTATGTGAAGAGACCTAATCTACATTTGATAGGTGTACCTGAATGTGACGAAGAGAATGAATCCAAGCTGGAAAATACTCTTCAGGATATTATCCAGGAAAAT
>CAUYOR010024579.1:0-25273 GCA_963573925.1 Callimico goeldii
GCTACTTGGGAGGCTGAGGCCGGAGAATTGCCTGAACCCAGGAGGTGGAGTTTGCGGTGAGCCGAGATCGCGCCATTGCACTCCAGCCTGGGTAACAAGAGCGAAACTCCGTCTCAAAAAAAAAAAAAAAAAAAAAAAAAAGATAATTGAACATTTTCTTGACAATTTAGAATAATGAATGAACAAGAAATAGGTGGTTTTACTTGGAGTAATGACAACCAACTAGAGGAAGTTACTAGAAATATAGTAAAGTGGAATACAATAAAAATGATGCCAATAAAAATACCTTCATGGTAAGACATGGAAGCAGTAGGACATGTGATATTATGTCCAATAATTTAATTATAGGTACTTCTTGCTGCCTGATGTCTCCCTATGTAAAACTCAGGAACAGATAGATTTGGCTCATTTAACACCCCTCTCTATCTGAAACCCATATCCAAACTCAGCAATATATGCTCAATAACTAAATAGATTCACATAGAGAGAGATAGGTATATATGATAAACAATTTTAACTGATATAAATAATACTACCTGGGACATTTTTCTCAGTCTAGAGGACACAAAAATTAATAAAAAATAATAGCTACAATTGTTCTCTGGCTTAGCACCCATAGGCTGGTTGCCTGGAAACACAGCCCTTCTGACTTCTATGCTTGGTCTTGGATATTCCTTTCAATCTGACACGGGCATCTGTTCCTACTTCCCTGTGGGTTACCGACCATCCTGGGATTGTTTCAGTGATTCAGTGTAGCTGCATACTGTGGTCACTACATACTATTGTTCCTATTCTTGTCATCCTCATCTCTTGGGTGGACAGACATTATTCAGGAGCTGGGATGATGCCTTGGAGACAGCTCATCCTCATCTCTACTCCTAGTCACGTCTATAACCTCTTTTACAAAGTTTCATTTACTAATTTGTGTCAGAAACTGCTAATTGCTCTCCAATATCCATTTGACCTTGGCAGAAGGCCATCTAGCAAGAACCCACATTTCCTAGCCTTTTGCATTTCAATTTGGCTATGTGACACATGAGATGAAAATTTGGACAATGAAATTGTGAGATTACCTAGGTGACAAAATTATCTGTACACCAAACTCTCACGACATGCAATTTGCCATGTAATAAACCTGCACGTGTACCCCTTGAACCTAAAATGAAAGTTGGAAGGAAAAAAAATGGAAGTGAGAGAAGTTTGTTCTACTTTTGTATTATGTATGCCATTAAGCAAAGGAACTGTTTTCCTCCATTCCATTATTTTCTTCCTTTTGCCTGGGAGGTGGTGACAACTGGAGCACTATCGTACATCCAAAGATGGAAGGCATGTGTTAAGGTTAGTAGAGTTCCCCCACTTACCTTGAAATGTTTCATCTCTGGATGAGTATATGAGAATCTAATAGAATGTGTTGTATTTGAGGACTCTGTCATAGCAGTTTAGTCTGACTCATGCAAGCAGCTCCTTCCAGGGAGTTTTGTTATCTATTCCACATGTGAGACTTGATCAGCTTTTCCTGGACCTATGGTCTTGAGTCATGTTAGTATTTTTAGAACTTTGATTTTTTTTATCCTGGGCAAGGCTGTGGACCAGTGCACTTCTTTCTCTTAGAGTTTATGATGCCAATCCTGCTCTTCTATGAAGCTAGTTTCCATTTCACCTCTGACCTTAGAACCTGATGGAGGGCTTGCCCATATGCCTTTAACTTCTCAGTGGGAATTTACTGTTGAGAGCTCATCAGCGATACCCCACTGCAGGATTCTGCACTCGTGCTTTCTATCTGGAATGCTTTCTCTCCAGATCTTTGCATCACTTACTTCACTTGAATATCATAAGCCTTACACCTCACCCCACACTGCACTCTTTCCTTCATTACCCTCTTATATTTTTTATAGCAATTTCTATCATCTAAATGATTGATTAGTTTACATGTTGAATGATTGAGTCTCCTAAAGGACATTAAGATTATAAGTTATAGCATCCTCAAGTAGGTAGAAGTCAAGATAAATATACAAAATGGTAATCTAGAATGATTGAAGTTCTAGTAAAATTCCAACTGTATCAGGAATGCTTCCTTACCAAAATTTTTCTTGTAGCTCATACCTACTAATTTGTAGAGCTCTAAGACATGACACAGAATGACTTAGTTATGGAAAGTTTTAGAAATTAAAAAAAAACAATTCCTGAAAAAATAGTATGTGGGTATCTTTAATCATAAAACAATTATAATTTCAACATCAATTAATTTATTTATCAGCATAAGTAAATGGATCAAATTATATTAGACAAATAGTTTTTAAAAATCCTCTTTTCCCAAATAAGGGCACCCATTCTATTTAAACTGATTATGATATATTTCCCTCCAGTTTGTCATGTTTCTGTGTGATTTCATCAGGATTTAAGCCGCCATCTAGGTCCCAGTGGTCTAATCAATGCATGTCTCTTCTATTTCTACTACATTTTCTACCGTCACTTCTACTTGTAGAAGGGGTCAACGTGAAAGTTCTGGTGTTCACATGTTTTGGTGGTGATAATTTGCTGACTTTCAGTTATTAACCATGATAACATCTTTGTGGTTCTTAAGTTTCTTCCCTCAGTGTTGCCTTTTCTTTGTGGTAAGCATCAATAATGAGTGGAAAAGCTGAAAGTGTCCCCCTAAGGTGCATGTTTGTCTGGAACGTCAGAAATAGGATATTTGAATATATGACTAACAAGGATTGAGAGGAGATCCTACAAAAAAAGAAGGTCACGTGGGGATGGAGCAGAGATTGACCTGCAGTGCCTGCAGAGCAAGGCACAGCAAGGATTGCCACCAGCCACTAGAAGCTGGGGACGAGACAGGGAACAGATCCTCCCCACAGCCTCCAGAAAGAAGCAACTTGGCTGACACCTTGACTTCAGATTTCTGGCCTCCAGAACTGTGAGAGAAGAAATTTATTTTGTGTTAAACTACCTGGTTTGTGGTAATTTGTTATGACTGCCCTAGGAAGCGAAAACTGAATCTCTCTGGTTTACGAGGCCATAGGCTGAGTGACCCCTCTGAGCTGTGCCTTGGGTAGAGGAGGCCAGTGTTGTGACTCAGACACGGTCGGTTTTCATTTCCTGTTCCCAAGGCTGTCTCAGATACAGACTATAAACTAGTTACCTTTTAAAAGTCCAATATTCTTTAAACCTGTAATCGACAGTAGGATCAATTATAGTCCAAATTCAGACTTCTGCTATCTAATCCTTGTTTTATAATTTTGTGAAAATACACCCGACATACTTAAGCTTTCATTATTTCTACTAATGAATGAGTATAAAAGAGTTAAAACAGAAATGAAAACCTGATTTTGAACGTATGACTTTTTAAAGGCCTTTTAAAAAATACGAGGCAAGCTGTGTCCAGTGTAGCTCCAGGAACCCTAATGTACTACTAGAAAGAATGTGGGTTCCGTAACCTGTCATTTTCTCTATTTAATTTCTGTTGAAGAATTTCACTGTGTCCTTTGGGTATCTCCATTTCATTCATTAATGAGTCCTGGGGATATGAAATGAATGATGGGACTAAACTGTCAGGCAGGAGAGAAATACTGTGAATTTTTTTTCCCTGTGTGATATTGCTACTTTCATCTTAATTCTCTTGCTTCAGGTCCCTGTCATATTAGCCCTATATTTTCAACAAAGGACTAAATAAAAGCCTAATGTTAATTTATTTTGGTTTCCTACTTAGGATTAACTCATTCCCATTTTCATTTTTAGGTTTTAGGCTCTTATTCTAAGTCTGTTGGCAGGTTATAATGAATTGCTTTAAATTATGATGATTTGGGTTTTTAGGCCTTTTGGGTGAATTATTAATATGGAAGATAGAGGAATAGAAAGCCTATCATTTAGTTTTATTTTTGTTAACTCCCTATGAAGTGTTTCTTGAGTAAACGTTAGGAGGCAATAGAAAAGGCAAAGACATTTGCATTTAATAGTCCATGTTTGAGCTTTTATAAATATCTGCATAACATCATTTTTTGTTGCTTTTCTTTTGTAGGCACAGATTGCTGTTCCACTGTTACACTAGCCTCATAATTCACCTAAGTGAATGGTTCTGTATTCTATTTTACTTGAAGAAGAAAGAGAAGCCAATTTTAGACACTCGTTCATTGACTATGCATTTTCACATCCCTGTGATATATTTGTTCTTTCATATAACATATGCTTATTGGTAACCTTTTAATGTCAGAGGACCAAATGTGACCACCTCAAACTAAACTTAACCCTCTTTTACCTGTTTTCCCAATCCATCCATTAGTTTTATATCCCTAATCAGGACCTATGGTATTGTTACCCACCAGGCTATCTATCTATCTATCTATCTATCTATCTATCTATCTATCTATCTATCTATCTATTTATCTATCTGTCTGTCTGTCTGTCTATCCATCCATCCATCCATCCATCCATCCATCCATCCATCCATCCATCCATCTATCCATCTGTCTATCTGTCTATCTGTCTATCATCTATCTAGTAGGATCAATTATAGTCCAAATTCACTATCTATCTATTGATAGATAGATAGATGATATATATACATTTACCTTAAACTAAACCTCAAATCCCTTTAGCCTCACCTTTCCATATCCAATGAGTCACCAGATCTTGTCAAATCCACCTTTTCAATATCACTTAGATTTTGCCTCTTTGAGGAAAGAGGAACTCTGTTGTACACCTGTTAATTAGGGCCCCATTATTTCTTGCATGCTTTATTTTATTAACAACCTATATTTAATGCTACCACCCCTCTCCTAGCCTTGACAATTCCTAGTATCTCATATAATTAGAAGGGTATTTATGTGCTATTAAATCACTGGACTTTTTTCATCTACAATGAGACTTCTTAGCATGAAAACTTGGTTTCATTAAGAGATGAAAGGGTTTTCTAGATTCAAATATATCCCTCTATCTGTTTGGCCTTTATACACTTACAGTTGTCTAGTCAGACCATAGCATATAGAATTTTATATGTCTGTAGGCACAGATTGCTATTTTACTGATAGCTGAGCCCCATATGTCACTTAAATGAACGGTTATGCATTGTGATTTTACTAAGAAAATTTTAAACATGAACAAATTGACCGAATTTTCCTATTACAGTGCTGGGAGAGTAACTTGGAGGGGAAAAGAGAGGGGCAAGAGATGGGATGTGAATGTTTAGGCTTGTACTTGATTGTTACAACTCTTGGAATAGAGAAATTATAGAACAATGTGGATGGGGTGGAAGAATCAAGGAAAGCCGGAAGTAGAGTCCTCAGCTTCTGCATATTCCTGGGGCTACTGCATGTCTCTTGGCGGAGAGCTCTGTCAAGCAGTGGGCTGCTACCAGCAGGATGGTGGAGAAAGTATGGAAACGAATGGAGCAGAATGATAGCCTCGCAGTTACCCATGGCCAGAATATTATCTGCCCATTGTGGGAGACAATTGAAAGACAATTCATGAACTCATGACAGAGGGCATGGGTGTGACTTTCTGTGGGTATGATTTGGTATGATTTAGTCAAAAGCATGATATCCGAAAAGACCAGGAGGGAGCAGCCACACTTGAGTGCACATCCACACAGCTCTCAATGAAGTTGGCAAGGACTAAGACGAAAGGGAGCTGACTGGATACCTATTTTCTTACTCCTTGATAATGCATGCACTCTACTGGTCCTGCTACCAAACATGAACTCAGAACAGAAAATACAGAAAAGAGACCCCTAAAAGGAGGAATTAGCCCTAACAGAGATTAAACTTTCAATTGATTTCAATGTGTAGCATTATTTTTAAGCTGGAAGAGACCACTCGTCTTAAAAAAATTAGATATCCTTTAGTTTCTTACAGTGATGTTTTGCAGTTTTCAGTGAGTAAGTCTTGCACTTCTTTGGTTAAATTTATTAAGTATTTTAATTTTTTTGATGATGAGTTTTTTTTTTTCTCAGTTCTACTTTTGGGTTATCCATTGCTAGTCTACAGGAATCCTACTGACTTTTGTAAGTTGATCTCATATCCTGCAACTTTGCTCAGCTTATTAGCTGTAATAGATTTTTTTTGGTAGATTCTTTAGGATTTTCTATATATAAGATCATGTCATTTGCAAATTGAGTTTTACTTCTTTCTTTACAATCCACATGTCTTCTATTTCTTTTTCTTGACGAATTGTCCTGGCTATAACCTCTAGTACAATATACAATAGAGTTAGTGAGACTGGGTGTCTTGCTTTCTACCTGATCTTATGGGGAGAACACCCCGTCTTTCACCATGGAGTAGGAAGTTACTTGTGAATGTTTTGCAGATGCTCTTTATCAGGTTGGGGATGCTACCTTCTATTCCTATTTGTTAAGTATTTTTATCATGAAAGGGCTTTGGAATTTTTGTTGAATAATTTTATCTTTTTTTTTTAGAGAGACGCTGTCTTGCTCTGTCACCCAGGCTGGAGTGCAGTGATGCAATATAGCTCACTGTAGCCTTGAGCTCCTAGGCTCAGGTGATTCTCCTGCTTCAGCCTCCAGAGCAGCTGGGACTACAGACATGTGCCACTATGCCAGGCTAATTTTATTTTTGTGGAGATGGGGGTTTTCTGTGTTGCCCAGGATGGTCTTGAATCTCTGGCCTCAAGTGTCCTCCCACCTCAGCCCCCAAAGTCTCAGGATTACAAGCACATGCCACCATACCTGGCTCATTGCTCTATCTTCAAGTTCACTCATATGTTCCTGTGTCATTTCCATTCTGCTATTGGGCCCATACAGTGAGTTTTTAAAATTTCAATTACTGCATTTTAAATTCTGAGGTTTTCATGTGGTTCTCTATAGCTTGTTTCTTTGCTGACACCTTCTATCTTTCCTTTCATGTTAATAGTGTGTACCCCTTCATTTGGATTATCTGTGTAACACTTGCTTTAAAGCTTTCATGAGCTAATTTCAATATTGAGGTCATCTTGGCATTGGCAGCTGTTGATTGTCCTTTCCACTAACTGAGTTTTCCCTGTTCTTCGTAGGCCATGTTATTTTGGATCACTTATTGGACACTTAGAATTTTATGCTATGAGAATCTGGGTCTTATTTAAATCCTATGGAGAATGTTGATATTTCTGTTTCTGTAGGAAATTGATCGAGTTGAGATTAGCTCACAGGTTTCTACCAGCTTCCTCTGAGTTTTGGTTTCGATGTAAGTTCCATTTTTGAAGTACTTGTAGGGACATTGAGATTTGCCATGTGTGTGCCACTCAGTGGCCAGTCTGGGGCCTGAGATGGGCCTGTCCCTTGACGGCATTCCCAACGTCTTTGCTGTGATGGTTAGGATCACATCCGTGCATAGTCAACTCAACCTGATGAGCCCAGAAGTTCAGGAACACATTATTGGGGTGGTTTCCCTAGTTCTTCTCCCTCTCTCCTTATGGCATCTATAGTAATTTTTGGTTCTTGGGACATCACCTCTTCTATCTTCTGGCCAAAAGCCTGCGCATGAGGCAATCTGTTTGCTGCACGTTTCCTGGGACTATGCCTGAGTCTAGAGCCAAAGGATAGGAAGAAAGGAAAAGGAAATGCCAGGGTTCGTTCACCCTCTTGGGACATCAGCTCCTTCTCAAGGAAGTCTTCCCTCCTTGGTATCTGAGGCACCTGTGGGCTCCCCAATCACTGCTGATGGTGCCATGGTCTGAGCGAATGCTGGATAGGACCACCAGCCCCCAGCACTGGCGGGAGTGCGGGTTTCACTCTCGGTGCCGTCTTTTGCCTGGTCTCTTTGCTGCTCAGCTGGGACACGCATCCACGAGAGCACATCTCTCTCCTGCCTGAAAGCTCTTCCTGACCCACAGTCTCCATCTTGGCCACTGCAGCTGCATGTTTCTTCAGAGACAGGCTCAAGCCCAGCTCCACAGTGGGGCCTTCACTGGCTGACTCTTTTCTAAGAGTGATCTTCCCTGTACACCCCTGTTTCTTTCCCTTTCATCCTTACCCATCCTACCTCTCTCCTCCTTCTCCCCCTCCTTTTTCCCTCTCCCGCCCTCCACTCCAGCACCCCATGAACACTCCCTCTGTCCCCTGGTCCCTCCCTCATGTCCTCTTTCTACCCCTGCCCCATGTCCATGGGGCACTCACTTAAGCCCTGCCCACATCACACACAGTTTTCCTTTGTGTCATCTGCAGTCTTTAAAAAAAGAACCTTTGGAAAACCTAGGCTCAGAGAGGCCAAGTATACTACCCAATGCTGCGTAGCCTGCTCCTGGAAGAATGGATCTATAAGCCACATCTCTCAGCCTCTGGGTCCCTTTCTTTTTCTACTACGGATTTCCAGACACTCCTGCTGCCTTTCTTTTTGTGCATTTGTTGTGTTTCTCCCCCACAGGCCAAGACTTAGGTGAGGGTGAACCTGAAACCTCCTATAGCCAAGCCCTGTCCTCACTGTGCCTGCATGTTCCCCAAGTTCCCGCTTTTCCAGGTCACTTTGCAGTCCTCATATTCCACCCTTCCTGAGAGTCTGATCTCTTGCAGCTGTCTGCGTCCTATGGGGCAACCCCTACCAGGACTCACGTCCCCCCACTGCCCATCCCAAGCTTAGCATCTGTGTCAGTGTCACATGGCTGCTGTAACAAAGTGCCACAGTCTCGGGGCTTAAATAACAGGCATTGATTCTTTCCCAGTCCTGGAGGCCAGGAGTCTGCGATCAAGGGACTGCGAAGGTCACAGCCCTTCTGGACTCTCTCTGGGAGGCACTTTCCTGCCCTTTCCTGTTCTGGTGGCTCCAGGCATTCCCTGTCATGGCCTAGTCCTTCTGATCCTTGCCTCCCTCTTCACAGGGACTCCTCCAACAAGTGATCTTTAACTGGCATTTTTATTTTTTTGAGAGTGGGTCTCACTCTGTCGCCCAGGCTGGAGTGCAGTGGTGTGATCTCAGCTCACTACAACCTCTACCTCCCGGGTTCACGCAGTTCTCCTGCCTCAGCTGAGTAGCTGGGATTACAGGTGCCTGCCATCATGCCTGGCTAATTTTTGTATTTTATTAGTAGAGATGAGGTTTCACCAAGCTGGCCAGGCTGCTCTCGAACTCCTGGCCTCAGGCAATCTGCCTGCCTCCTAAAGTGCTGGGATTAAGGTGTGAGCCACCGCGCCCAGCCCTACTGGCACAGTATTATTCTTTACTTTTGTCATCAGCTAGTATGGAGATGATCTATAGGAAATAAAGAAAGCTATATTTCCCCTCCCCTCAGATCTGAGTGGTTCTAAATAAATAGAGACCCAACTACAATTGATACACTTGTGTGCATATCCCTAAAGGATCCTTCCTACCAAGAATATAAAACTCATACTTTTTTGCTGCTGGCCAGGCCACAAACAAGTTCTCTATTCTCTCATCTCACCACTGCCCTTCTAATTCCTGCCTTCCAAGCGCTCTGAATTTCTGTCTAAATCTGGAAACCAAAAGTTGATTCAGTTCTTTGTGACACTGTGTGCCATCTCTGGATCTGGAGTGTCCTTTTCCTGGGATGTATATGGCAACCCACTGCTCATTCACTGAGACATAAAGAAAACAGAATTTTCTTCCAAACTCTGCCACTGTACTTATATTTTATTCTGGCTCTCTCTTTACATATTTGTCTGCCATCACATGTGCTCAGTCTGCTTCTGAGTGCAAAGTGAGGAGGCAAAGCATCACTAGCAATGTTCATTAAATGAATTAACTGATGGCACTCGTAAAATCTTATGACAGAATTGTTTTCCTGTGTTTATAGTATATTTTCATTTTAAATACCCCCTTCACCTTATATGCTTATCAGATCATTGTTTTAAATCCACTTTGTTAGTCACAAGAGCTACATAGCTATGGTTAGTGAAATTTCAGTTCAAACAAAAGCATTTAAATGCATGATGCTAATGGACATTACTATTCTCTCTTTAACACATTTCTCAGTTTAAAAGAAGGGTTTTCAAATAAATTATTATCATTCAAAAAAGTTTCTATTTCTTAGAGCTTTCTGCTTTGACCCTGAATAAAGACAAAAGACTGAAACCTTGTTTTGGGATGGGTTTATGCATGGCATCTCAGAATATAACTTTTATACTTAAATGAAATAAACCAAGAATAGTTTGAGGAGGAAAAAAAGCAAGGTGAATAGTTTAGTAAAATGTGGCCTTTTGATATATTCCACAGTATTGCCCTAAAGTATAAAGGGAAAATTATTGCCAGGAAACTTGGCATTAAATACTTAATATTAAAAATTACTAGCTTTATATGAACCAGAACATAACAGTGTTTATAGTATCTTTAGAGACTACTTTCAATCAGCATAGATTAGCTAGCATAAGGTAGTGCCATACATTTTGTGTAAATATGTGATTTTTTCCCCAGATGAGCTCAAAATGTTACAAGGAAATTTAATCTGTAGTATTCCAAAGGACACTATATCTACAGGCAGAAAACCTGCATTTTAAACCCAAATTTGCCATTTGCTACCTGTATGACCTTGAGCAACTTAACTTCTCCAGGAATGAAGAACTGTGATAGAGGCTTTCCAAGGTCACATCTTGAGTTGTGATTTGATGGTATCTAAATCAAAACCTACAAGTAACAGATTAAAGGAGGGGAGTCATAGCAAACTGAAGAAATGAAAAATGGAATAAATAAAATTAAAAGGCATGTATTTCAAAAGCCAGGCAATCAGTAAACCATTGATGTTTGTGGGAAAATCCTACACCTTCAAGCATCTTTTCAGTAAAACTAATGCCATCTTAACTTCCTCCCTTGAAATTTTATAACATATTTTCAGACTAGGGCAAGATTTTCAGATTTTTTAAATCTAGGTCAATTCTAAGGAATATATATGTGTGTATCCACATGCATAAACACACACAGGAACACACACAGTCCAGCTCACATTCCAATTATTATGAGTCCTGTGTTGAAAATTCCAAGGTCATAGTGTCATACCGTTTCTTCTATTATCCTTCTTTCTTATTTTTCTTATTCTTATCCTTCTTTTCTTAATTTCTTCTATTATCCTTTTTTCTTATTTTCTTGTTTCTTTTTTTGCTTTATAGTCTAATGCAAGGAAACCCAAAGTGGAATGTGTGTCACTCTTTGGAGGCAAGATAGTGCATTTGGAGTGAAGGAAGAAAACATTTGAACTTCTGGCAATATTTATTTTTATGCCATTGTTTTCTAATTTATATTAAAAGTTTTATAAGGGTCAAAGTGATACAGAATAGTACATATATAATTTCAATAAATAATATACACAAATCATAGTCACATGACTGAAGGTTTTATACTGATAGAGCTCTGTGGAGAAGCTAAAGGGAGAAGTGCCCACCATCCAAGATTTCTTTCCTCTGAGATTTGTCTATCAATTTACCTATCTAGATATATAACCAGTTTATATATTTATGTTTTATTATAAAAGTTAAATATTTTCAATCAAGAAAATTTGGAGAATACAAAAATATGTAAGAGGAGAGGTAAATGACATAAGCCCCATCTTTCACCACCAAGGTGCGTACTCAGTCACTGATCTCTCAAGGTCTTAATTGGTTAAAAAAAAAAGTCTATTATAATTATATATGCCCAGTATAAGTACCATAAAGATGAAAAACTTCCAAAAGTATAATTTTAAAAATTTATTTATTATACTTTAAATTCTAGGGTACATGTGCAGAACATGCTGGTTTGTTTTCTTTGAAGAATTGAATGAATTCTCATAACATGCTTTTACATTTATTTTTTATTTTTTTATTTCTATTTTTTGAGACAGAGTCTCACTCAGCTGCCAAGCCTGCAGTGCAGTGGCGTGATCTCAGCTCATTGCAACCACTGTCTCCTGGGTGCAAGCGATTCTCCCATCTGAGCCTCCTGAGCAGCTGGGATTACAGGCACCTGCCATCATGCCCAGTTAGTTTTTGTGTTTTAGTACAGATGGGGTTTCACCATGTTGACCAGGCTGATCTTGAACTCCTGATCTCAGGTGATCCGCCCACTCAGCTTCCCAAAGTGCTAGGATTACAGGCATGGGCCACCGTGCCTGGCCAACATTTTTTTAGTCTTTATTAGAATGTGCTATCAGAAAGTGAGGGCTGTATGTTATTTAAGCCTCTGGTTTAACTAAATTGGCATCTTAGTTTAGAATACATCTTAAGGATATTATTTAAGATATGGTAAGTAAATTTGTAACTAAATGAAATGACTTTCTTTTTTAAACCTTGACAAATTATCAGAACCAGTTTGATCGATCATCGAAGCAATTATTGGTATATACTTAAAGTCACTGCTACAGCATTAAGTAGAACTTTTCATAGTTCTTTCTCCATACAGTCTCTGAGCCTGGTTCCCGAGGAGCAGGGCTTTTGGTCATCTTTGTTGTGATATTGAATGTCACTGACATTAGGCATCATGCTTTCCAAATACAATAAAGATATTTGGTGGGAGAGAGAAGTTTCTCAGAATGATTTTTACTTGTATTTTTCCCACCTGGAAAAGGGGACTTGGTTCTCAGTCTCCTTTATTCATGCATATATTTAATGCAATAAATATTTAAGTGATTCAAATATACAAAACACTCTGCCAGATATAATCTTGATATCCTGGACAACCTTTTCTCTCTGCATTTTATTTTCAAAATGTCTTGACTCACTATTTTCCATGGACTTTGCTATGTATCTTATTAGCATCCTATCAGCATGAAATTTATCCATGTGCACTCTCTTGGGAATTGATATATTTTAAAGTTTTAGTTGCTATAATATTTTGAAACTTTTTAGTTTGATTTGTAAGATACATATTCTCGAAGTTATTTGTTTTTCCTGAGTTACTTTGGCTTCAGAGAGAATGAGGTGAGCATGAGAACCAGAGTGTAATTCTCAACTAGTGCTTGACAAGGCTGTAACTGAGATTGTATGCAATGACTTTCATGGTTACCATCTTGTAAGATATAAAAGTCAAAGATTGCTTCACAAATAAATGTGCGAAACTTTGAAAACAAATGATTAAATGCAATAAGTACCTAAGTCTTTTGATTACTTTTTCTCTAAACATTATTAATTATTGCTTAAATCAGTAATTCCTATGTACCGTTTTCCACAAAGCTAACCATAAGCGAACCATCGTTCTTCTACTTAAATAAGTCATTCCTAACTTTTCTGAAAGTGTTATTTTAACAGATATAATTTTCTAAGTGCATATTTTTCTTTTTTGTGACAGAGTCTTGCTCTGTCATCAGGTGCCAGGCTGGAGTGCAGTGGTGCGATCTTGGCTCACTGCAACCTCCGCCCCCCGGGTTCAAGCAATTGTCCTGCCTCAGCCTCCCTAGTAGCTGGGACTACCGGCACATGCCACCACGCCCAGCTAATTTTTGTATTTTTTAGTAGAGATGGGGTTTCACCATGTTGGCTAGGATGGTCTCAATCTCTTGACCTCGTGATCCGCCCACCTCAGCCTCCTAAAGTGCTGGGATTACATGTTTCCTCGTCTTTAAAATGGGGATAACACTAAGAGTTGTCTCATACTCTTGTTAAAAGGATTAAATGAGTCAGGAGATGTGAAGTACAAAGTGCTGTGAATAGTGCCTGATGTGTATATGCTCCAAATATTACATTTTTTTCTTAAACTTTTGATAACTAATTACTTTCACTTACCTGATTGTCCTGGGAGACAATAACATTTGCAAACCAGTATTAAATGAATACAAATGAAATTAGGAGACAACCATGCATCTTTGTTAAGCATTTTGTTTCTTTCCATGGACAACCATGCCTGTGATATTAATTCCATATTACTCACATTATAAATTTAGGAATAAAATTTCCCCAATTGCAGATAATTACATTAAATTAATAGACAATTTTCTGCTGTGAGCAAGTACTCTAAACCTGAGCATATTTCAGAAATGCCATTTAAATTTTTCATTGAATTCTCTTCTGTTGGAAGCCTCTTTATATTTGAATGTACATGTCCCAGGATCATTAGAAAATTCTACATAAGGTTGGGGGCCAAAAGTTTTTCCAGAAGCTTCTCCTCAACCCTGAAGCTGCCTACCTTTTCTTCTCACCACACACCAGAGTGCAGAGGGTGGTCTTCCAGTGATATTGTTCTCCTCTGCCTCAGTTTCCCTGTCTTTGGATCCATTAATAGAGGAAAAGAAAGGCAGATCTCCTTGATGGAGTGGAATGATACTTTCCTAGCTGTGAGGACTTTGCCTGCCCTGTCCTTGGTTGGAAAATTACTTTCAGCTTCCTTTTTAACTTTCACATTGAGAATGCTTCAGTTGAGATTCTTCTGTTTGTCAAAGAGCCCCAACATCTTGACTTGGTCCTTACAAACTCCGAGGCCATATGCTGTTAAAGGAAACAAATCTTTTTCCACAAGAATAATATTTAAAAACTTTAAAATAACATAAATAACTTCATTTGACTGGTTTAAAGTTCAGTGTTTTTTTGTCTTTGTTTTTTTTGAGGAGAGTTTAATTCCACTGCTGACAATTATAGCGGGATGATGTGGTTTGGCAAGCACTGCGTCTTTCTCTCTTTTCAGGCTGTCCCATTTTCTGGATTCTCACATTCAGAAATATTTGCCTATTATCAAACACTCAGATTTTCTAGGCTCCCAGTTTTGATTTCAATAAAAATTGCAGGAAATTTGTTTTAAAAGAGTGGGAGAGAATAGCTACAGTCTAAATAGTTTAAAATTAGGCCCTGGTCCTATTGGTCACTGTTTATTTTCATGGTTATGAGATCCTTGTCTTATTCAATGCAGTAAAAATCCAATACCTTTAGGCAGTTGGCCCACGTTTGATTTTAAGGCATTTTGATTTATAAATTGAATTCTATGTAACCTTTACAGGATTCCCAACTCCATTATCATGTTATTAGTTTTGTAATGTGTTTTGAGCACTGCCAATGTGTTCAGAATTGAAAAGCATATTAAAGTGGGCCTATTCCCACAATGGTCTAAACATTTTAGCTGAACTTTTTGTTTTTCCACCTCTGCACATTTTGAAAATGCTGCTGTGTATTATTTTCCCCCAAACAGATAGGAGTTTCTTTCAAAGTGTTATTTGAGCGTTTTCATTTGCTGGTGTTGCAAGACTCTGGTTGACACTCTTGGGTGGTCCTTAGATAGCCTAAGGTGACAGCCATCATCCCATTGTCATGCCTTTCAAAATGTTTGGGCATATTATAAGAAATAATCTTTGAAGTGTTCCTATTTTCCTCTAATATCTGTGTAAGAAAAACAGCCACTTTTTTTCTTTCAAACTCCTAAATTTTCTTGTTGATCTAAGTCTATTTTTAGCAATGAATGTGTCCACCTGAATGCATTATGACTTTTTCAAGATTAAGAGGCCAGACATCAGAATAAATACCTTTGTCTTTCAAGTGTTTCCTTCATTTAACTTTGCTAATCATTGAAGATGATGCTCCAGTTGTTCATTTCCCAGGGAAGCATCCAAGAGTCACTTTAAAGTGATTATATTTTTATCTTCAGGCTCACTGAATCATTGAATCCTTATGCTGCTTCCAGGTCTGCAAGACTATTATGCCTGAGATTTTGACTATTTAATAATAGATTCAAGATATCCAAGGTTTAGTTAGTTATAATTTGCATGTCACTCACTTAACTAAGAGGCACAGAATTTTATACTGACTTTCAGTTTCCATTTTGTCATACTAAGCTTGTCAAATTTGGGAAAACTATTACTTAGGTTTCACCTAGAAGCATTTAAGTTGATTTGAAAAACTGGTCTATTCAAACTGATTATGGCACCTATTTATTCCTTAATTTTCACCCCCATGGCTCAGTCTTACTGCCAGGTACCAATACATTTGGAAACAGTGTGTTAGTCTATTAAATTGCAGAAGTGAGAAAATTATTAAAATAGAATATTTTAAGTCACTATTTGGTAACTTAAAACTTGACTGGTGACGTTTATTTGACCTGTTCAAAGATCAAACTAAAGGAATAGCTCTATCATTGTTTTTACATTAACAACAACCAACCACTGAGACATGCTTGACCTTTATTAAATGATTAGTTGAAATAAGCAAAAAGCACTTTCCAGTTCTGAATTCGTACCTTTGGGATAAATGGTAGAGTAATGCTTATGATTAATGAGGATGAGCCTGACAATTATGGCTCACTATTTGTTCACATTCCAATGTTAAAACCATACTTAAAATCTTAATGCTGTCTTCACTCAAAAACTTTAACTAGTTTTCATCCCTGTTGCGTATTTTTAAATGAAGGCAGTTTTATGGTAGCTGCTGAAATTTAAAGGGAAATAGAAGCATGGTTCAGGAAAAGAATTAATCATTGGCTGACAAATTACAGTCAGTATGTAATATTGCTAAAAATTGATAAAATTGGGGTTAGGGAAGGAAATTAGCTTAGTATTCAAAAGTGTTATTTAATTCATGATTAGAACCACTTATTTGTGACCAATTTGCTTTTGATCATTTCATTTAGTGGCAAAAGCAAAATTTTAACATTCCTAAAAATCTGGCCAAATAATTTGAAGAAGCATAAATAACAAAAATTAATGTAAAAATTACAAGACGGAATAATTAATAGAAATTCAAAAAGCTTATAAAGACTGCAAAACTATCCCAAGATTTTCCTGAAATTATCTAGTCTCTTCAGCCATTTTCCACCAATGGTTTGTTTGAATAAATAGACAACAGTGCTTAAAGGCATATACGAATTTGCCTTTCATCATTGCCATGATGCGTAAACATTATCTTCTTTACTCCTCCTGAAACACACCCACAAATTATGTTTACCTGTAAGCATGGAATTCAAACTTCAAAGCATATATGTCTCAGGAATTTCTAAGAATTCTGCTCTATCAGACTTTGGAGTTGAGTAGAAATAGATCAGGATGATAGGGTTTTGTTAATAAGAGGTTCAAACCAACCTAATATTCCCATGTATTGACTAATGACAGGGAAGGGTCCAGCAGTCCAATAGAGTAGGGAAGCAGAGTCTTGTAGAGGTAGAAGGTACAACTTGGCTGGAGTGTGAAGTTTTAGTTTCTTTTTGTATTAGTTTCTCAGGGTTGGTGTAACAAGTTACCATAAACTGGATGACTAAAGAACAAAAATTTATTCTTCACAGCTCTGGAGGATAGAAACCCAAGAACAAGGTGTTGGCAGGTTGGTTCCTTCTGAGATCCATGAGGAAGAATCTCTTCCTTGCCTCTTCACCAGCTTTTGGCGGTTTCCAGAAATGGTTGGCATTTTTGGCTTGTAGAAGCAGCACCCTGCCCTCTGCCTTCACCTTCACATGACATTCTCTCTGTATGTAAGTCTGTCTCTATGCCAGTCACACTAGATTAAAGCCCCTGTAAGGATCTCATTTTAGCTTGATTACCTATTTAAGGATTATATCTCCAAATAATGTCACAGTCCAATGTATTGAGGGTTAAAATTTCAACACAAAAATTTTGAGGGTTTACCATTCAACTCATAACAGAGTTGAAGTTGCTTGGGCAAGGAGACTATGCTGGTGGTGCTTAAGCAATCTGGGCAGGAACAAGATTTAAAAGAGGTTAGAGAGA
Source organism: Callimico goeldii (assembly GCA_963573925.1). Lineage (NCBI taxonomy): Eukaryota > Metazoa > Chordata > Mammalia > Primates > Cebidae > Callimico > Callimico goeldii. Next base: position 17,545 of record CAUYOR010024579.1, read on the forward strand.
AAACATTAATTCCTTGCTCTTAGGTTCATTCATCCAATATATGTCCCATCCAATGGGTTGTCCCATCTAATACATGTTGCACTGTGTCCCAAGCACTGCACAAGTGCTAGGATACAGTGGTGAACAAACTAGACTTTCTTGACTCTGCCCAGTTTACTTTTTAGCCCAATGGCCAGGTATATGATGTTCAGAGACAGGTGAATTGTAGTCACAGTCAGAAGTCATAAACAAAATTGACTTCAGGTGCCAGGCATGGAATATAGTAACTGAAGCTCATCAGATGTGACAAAAGGCATGTCAAAAACTCAGTGGTAGCTGGCAACTGAAACAGCTTTAGTGTGAGGGGGCACAGCAAATGCAATGGGCTGTGACCCCTATGGTATGCCCATCCTGCTTAAGGGGGTCATCCCTCCTGCTTGCAGATGTATGGGCTATAGTAGACTACTGCATATGCTACCATGTTTCATGGTATTTTATATAAAGTCTCCTGATATTTAAATGTTGGCATCTTACAGATTAAGTAGCCATCTAAGACATATCTGCTGGTGCAAGTGGCCTTGCTCTGTTGCGTTAGTCCTTCAGCTTAGAGAAAGGAACACATCACCTGGAGTCTGAGGGCACAACAGCTGTAACCACCAATCATAGCAGGAGGGGAAATTGAGGGTCTTCCTTTTTAACACTTTGCCAAAAGTTAATGGAGTGAATGGAGTGTGTTCCAGGTAGTCTGGAGAAGACCATAGGACAAGGGTTGTTCTGCCAACCACATCAAACGAAGATGAAAAATGGAGGATAAATCAGGCTGTTAAAGGGAAAGTAGATTGTATTTCACAGGAGGGCAGAATCACTGCAGTCAGGGGCCAGCATTCCTAATGAAAAACCCTGGTCTGTAGCCAGCATCTAATCATGTTAAATATCAGATATTTGCCCATGTTTATGTGCCAGACTTGCCCTAACTAGGTCAATAAACTCCTCACATACCATCTGAACTCTAAACTTGTCTTTTTTCTTTTAGCCTCTCCTCTTCGTCAAAGTATTTAGATTTACAAACTTTGCTTGATTTTTCTTTTTCAACCTGTAAACAATTAGATTTTTTTCTGATGTGCTAGTGAAGAAATTATGGAAAATATCTGTTATCTTTACTTTTACTAAAAACTTGCTTATTTAACAGGGATTCAGAATGTCTCCATTATATAAAGGTGTTTGTTATAGAAGGATTCTAACTTGAGATAATTTTACGTGAGGAGGCAAGGATCCAGCCATTCTAGCTTCCTTTTTGTACACATTTTTGGAAGGAACATAGACCTTTCAGGATGTAGGGTGGTGAAAAATTCTGAGAAAAGGGCTGGCAGTTGGAATGGCCCATATTCTACCCTAAGGTGGCAGAGTCTGGAGAACAGATACATAGGTTGATGAGATAGGCACTTTGTTGAAAAATAGTATTTTCCCAGGATAATCCTGTTGGAGGTCGCATGGCATGAATCAGTGTAACTAAGCCTTCTCAATATCCCTTTATCCCTTTTTATGTTACCGGTGCCATTGAACTAATGTCTCATTAGGCTTGTGTAAGAAATACCATTACCTTTCTCAAATTTAACTTCTGATTTAAATGAAAGTACATTACCTGAACGGTTGAATCAAGGAGTAAACAACTAAATCCCATTTCAGTATAATCTGTATTTCATGGTGTTTTAACAGGTCAACAGCTTCCTGTGAAGATTGCTTCCTTTAAGTATTTTATCGAGAATTTGGACATAATTTTGTCTGAACTAAATGGCAACCAGAATTTTGTTGAAAACTGCACTTAATTTACATCTTTATATCAGTTATTTTCCTTCACAAATATAAGTATAAATGATATGTTTCTCTGCAATAAAATAGTGAAGAAAATAGCATTATATGGTGATTGTACAGCTGTAACAGATTAGTTACTGTAGAAAAATAAAACACATGCACATGCAACAAAAACTAGGAGATAACTCTGAGGATTTCAAGATATGTAGATATCTAGATATGACTTCAAGAACTATCTAGAAACAAGCAAAAGATAACATACAATCAATTCAGGGTATGTTGAAGACTTGAACTGCTTTGTGGATTTCCAGGCTCTGATAAAAATCATGGGATATGCTAATCGCAGAAGCGTCACAGATGAAATGGAACTGTAGCTGTGCCTCAAGTTCCTACAAAATGTAGATTGCAGGGTAAAGATTACAGAAGATGAGGACTCTTCATGCTAAAGTTGGGAGAGTTTGCAGGGTAGCAGGGAGGGGACATCAAGTAGAAGGTGCTTCATTCTGAGTCAAAATGAGTCATGGTAACAGAGGAGATCAAACAGTGATGTCGGGCCAGTTGCTGTCCTAGGGCCTATTCAGGATACCATGTTTTATTGAGTCATCATGTTTTCTGAGTCTCTTTCAAATTTGTAGGGGTTTCTCAGTCTTTCTTTGTTTTTCATGACCTTGACATTTTAAAGAGTCATATCTGTCTTAATTTCTCCTTGAATAGTCTTATAACAAATATTTTTATTTATAATGTACCAGGAAAACAATCATAATCATTTTGTAAGCATTGTTCATTAAGATATTGCTACCAATTTCATGATTTGAGCAGAGAGAAATAGTATTTTTTTAGTGTGTGGCTTAATGCCTTCAACAGTGTAATGTGAAATTTTTCTTTACCTTTATGTCATCTCAGTATCCCTCCATTTCTAGTGGAATATGTACTGTCTCAGTCAGCTTGGGTGGCTATAACAAAATATCATAGATTGGGTGGCTTAAACAACAGAAATCCATTTTCTTAGGGTTTTAGAGGCTAGAATTACAGGTTCAAGGTGCTAGCATTATTAGTATCTGGTGAGGGTTCTTTCTCTGACTTGCATGCATCCACCTTCTTGCTGTGGCCCCACAGGGGGAGAAAAAGAGAGAGGAAGCTTGGAAATTACATAGCTAGAAATGATGTCCCAGTTATTAATATAACACTGGATTGCCCAATGGATACTGTATTTGCTATAGCAATTTACATGAGCATCATAACTCACTGCAATGGGCATGGGATGCTGCCTTTTGGACCTCTGCCAATGATGCCTCCGAAATCTACATGTTGTTTCCAAGACTCTATCATCTGTACATGAATTGATTCTTAATGCCCTTTTCTTCACTGTCCTCTGAATCACAGCCTTGCACAGGTGCAACTCATTATCAGGGCCTAGGTCATGTGCCTGAACCTAGCTGAAAAGGATCTGACATTGATGCAATCAGACTCAAATAGAGATGCCTCCAAACATAGGAAGGGTATTCCAGATGCACCAAGTAATCAGAGATCTTGTAGAAATGGCAATGTTACATCCATCATATGCAACAACCACACCTTACTGATTTATTCCTCTTAATAGTGGTCGCCTCAGCTGACTCCAACTCCCTGTTTCAATAAATAACTTGACAATGGACAATCTCTTTCCCTGGGATATATCTGGGCTATAAGTATTTACCATACATAGTACCTCATTTTACTGAACTCTTCCAAGCTTCTCTTGAGCATGTCTGTACCAGCAGTAATTTTGGATACCAGTTTTTATAAATGTTTGACAAATATTTGTATTATGTGAAATGTTTTCTGATTGATGTGTTAATTGTATATCTCTGATTATTGGTGAGATTGGGCATCTCTTCATATACATTTTAGATATTTGGGTTTCTACTTTTATTTTTATCTGCTTTTTAATCTATTGGATTTCCTGTCTTTTGTTAATTCATGAGTCACTTTTATAGTATTTTGGATATTAATCCTTTGTGTCTCAAAGAATTTGCATTTTCTCCTAGCATATTACATTTTGTAACTCTAAGATATTTTGTTAAGAAAAAGTTTTTAATGTTGATATTTGATTTTTTTAACCTTATGCTTTGTCATTTTGGGGTCTTAAGGTTACAGAACAAGTTTCCTACTTTTTTTGCCTTTATAATTTTTATCTTTAGAGTTTTACTTTTCGTATTTCTTCATTTAATACACCAGTCCTTCCATTATACCTGGAGTAAGATAGGGGTCTGGCTTTGTTTTTCTCCATACTGGGTCAGTTTTCTCAATGCCCTCTACTAAGTGCTCTCCCTCTGATTTGTGGTGCTATCTTTTATTTTCTGTATTTAAATGAGTCTTTTTTTTTTTTGCTTTCTAATATGTTCATTTTCTTCTAGTGTATAAACCTTAGTATAATATTGTTATTATTTTAAAAATTATTTCTAGGGCTCTGTAGAATTTTGTGGTCTTTTGTTAGGTATATTCTTTGTCTTTTTATTGTTTTTCCAGAATGGACTTCCCTGTTATCTTTAATTTTTTTATATAAGTTTAAATGATTAGTTTTCTCAGAAATTTTCTATGTAATTTATTTAGAATTATATTTATAGATTAATTCAGGCAGCATTGCCATCCTTTCACAAACATAATATTTCCTCTGTTTTCTCTCAGTCTTTGAGTTTTAAAAGTTTCTTTTTAAAGGTCAGGGGCATTTAAAAAAATCAGAATAATGGCTAGATGTTTGATAGTTTTATTTATATTGTGAAGAAAATCTCATTTTCTATTTGATTATTAGATTCGTAGATAGTAATCCACACAGGTAATTTAAAGAGCTAAAAAGCTCAACTAAACAACTCTTAGCACCCAGACTGTTCACCCAAACCCTCTCATGTTCTTATATATCAGAATTTTCCATCTTTCTAGCATTTTGTTGCCATTTAAAAATATTGTACTGTCAGAACTATCAACATTCCCTTTGATTCTGTACATCTCTGAGTCTGGGTTCAGGGAAAGGTGCCAGTTGCCTGTGTTTGTTCACTGTGTTATCAAGAACCCTTTATTTTATTTTCCCCATTTATTTTTGGAGGAAAGGTGATGAGGGTCAATGGTTACTGACTATTCTATTTGGACCTGCTTGCCCATCTCTTGATTTTCTTTTCAGGTTATGTCTTGACAATACAATTACTGGAAGATCATTTATAATACTTTTTCTTATTAAATATTCAAATTCCTGTGTTGTACAGTGTGTATATCCCAAAGTCCCCCAAAGACATTATTTTCGCAGATTTTCGATTGATTTTGTATTTCATGACAGTGATTTCAGGGTTCATAGACTGAATCATAATTTCAGCTGTTTCAAACTCATGAATCAGTATTACTAAGGTGTATCTGAAGAACTGAAACACTTTCGTTGCAAATCTAAGTGATAATATGGGCCTCAGGATTGCCCTGGAATATGTATGAGAACCAACCACTTAGGAACAAATATTCTGCTGATAACAGCCAGCCAGCCAAATGCAGCCCCTGATAAAGATAAATAACCTGTACTCAGGGAAATTTTTTGCATCATTAAACATGGTGAGCATATTAGCTAGCAGGGGGTGGAGTTGAGTCCCCAAAGAGATAAATCTAAATTATGTGCGCTGCAGTGATCATAACAGTAATGCACCATCTTGGCTAACTAGCTGACATCAATGGGGAAGGGAATTTCAGATTTAAATGAACCAAACTAAAAAGCATTTCAGTGCACATACAGATTAATTGGAGCATATTCATGAACTTTTCAGCCCTATTATGCCTCTTTTTTTTTTTTTTTTGACTGGTGCCAAGTACAAAGAGCTTAGAATTTTCCTGTCAAATCTTGCATCTTTGTTTCTTCTTTTCATTTTCTTATGCAGCTTGATTAATTACTCCCCAATTTGCTCTCCATTAATCTCCCTCCTACACGGTTGTATCAGTACTTGCCAAAATCTCTTTTCTTTATATGTGATTAAGATGGATAATATAAGTTTAGTGACACTTCTCTTAAAAGAGTCAATGAAGTAGTCATTTGTTAATAGTATACTTTTGAAATGCAGAAAATTCCAAATTCCAAGTTAAGAAGTGCTGTTAATTGTGTTAGAAAAATCATCTTGTTGATAATATGAACAAATTGGAAAGTCTGAGAAAGTCTTATGATGACCAAACTTGATTTTGTTACTCTCTGTTATTTGTGTTAGACAATCTTTTGAGATAAGGGACCTAGCTATATTCAAAGGGGTGAAATATCTGATTTTGTTTCATTTGGTTTTCGTTGTATATGGATAAACAGAAAAAGAAAACACTATTGTTTGTGAAGACACATTAGTCAATGTTTAAAAATATGTTTCCCTATTTTAAATAAAGATAATAAAGTGAACTTCTGATACGCATGACCATGTCTGTTTCATCTGTTTTATTTATAGTCATTGTTCCAATGTACAGCACAACCATGGAATAGTTAGGTACTCAATAAACATTTGTTGAATAGATGAACAATTTTCAAAAATGATCTTTTTTGTCTAAAATGAATAATTTATGTAAATTGGAGATAGTGAGTGGCATAGCAGTAAAAGTTGACTTACGATTTTAACCAGAGAGAAAACTACTTGCAACAGACACCACCAAACCATTTTTCACTGATTGCCTATTCAAATATTTAGGACTGTGCCACTCAGTCTCATGATTAAGTTTTATTTATTAAAAGCAAATTGCCCAAATAGCCAATGATAGAAAGATCTCTAGAGATAATCAGGGTTTAAATTGCATTTTAGCCACTTACTGTAGAATGATTTCAGTGGATACTTCAACCTCTTTCTGTCTCCTTTGACTGTTCTTCAAATGGGTGGCAGGATACTTACCAGCTGGCAGTGTTGTGAGAGTTACGTGAAGCATCTAGCACACTACGTAGAAGGTACGTGCTGCCCATCATTTCCCTCTCCTCTGCTTCCCTGCTTTCCCAACTGCAAGACATTGTCTTTTTTTTTTTGACATGGAGTCCCACTCTGTCACCCAGCCTGGAGTGCAGTGATGTGATCTTGGTTCACTGCAACCTCTGCCTCCCTGGTTCAAGCTATTCTCTTGCATCAGCCTTCTGAGTATCTGGGATTATAGGCACGCACCACCATTCCTGGCTAATGTTTTTGTACTTGTAGTAGAAACACAGTTTCACCATGTTGGCCAGGCTGATCTCAAACTCGTGACTTCAGGCGATCCATTTGCCTAGGCCTCCCAAAGTGCTGGGATTACAGGTGCAAGCCACTGTGCCAAGCCCACAAAAAATTTTCCAAATCATAACGTTTTATTTAGAACACTAAGGATCCCATAGGTAATTAATATTTTTTTATAGCTAATTCTTCTTTTTTTTTTTTAAGATGCCAGAAACATGACTATGTACAAGAATGTTAAAGCATAAACCAGGAGTCTGTCACATTGAAAATAAATAAGATTTAAAGCAAACCTTTTCTATCTCATCTTTTTTTTTAAGTGGCAGCCAGGCACAGTGGCTCATGCCTGTAATCCCAAAACTTTGGGAAGCCAAGGTGGATGGATCACCTGAGGTCAGGAGTTCAAGACTAGCCTGACCAACATGGTGAAACCCCATCTCTACTCGAAATACAAAAAAAATTAGCCAGGTGTGGTGGTAGGCACCTGTAATCCCAGCTCCTTGGGAGGCTGAGGCAGGAGAATCACTTGAATACAGGAGGTGGAGGTTGCAGTGAGCCAAGATTGCACCACTGCACTCCAGCCTGACAAGAGCAAAACTCCTTCTCAAAAAAAAAAAAAAAAAAAAAAAAAAAAAAAAATTGGCAAATAAACCAAATCTTTTCACCAAATTAATTAGTCAGTGTTTAGGTGGCTGTTTTAAAAAACAACATAAAAATGTTAAAAAACAATAAATGAACCACCGGCCATAATTAGTCTC
>CAUYOR010024580.1:0-18446 GCA_963573925.1 Callimico goeldii
CGTGCCTGTAATCCCAGCTACTCGGGAGGCTGAGGCAGGAGAATTGCCTGAACCCAGGAGGCGGAGGTTGCGGTGAACCGAGATCGTGCCATTGCACTCCAGCCTGGGTAACAAGAGCGAAACTCCGTCTCAAATAAATAAATAAATAAATAAATAAATAAATAAAAAATAAAAAAGAAATAGTTTCCTCTTTCTGGAACAAATAGGCACTGATTTCTACTAGTCTTTTATGATTTTGTTAGAAAACACTTATAATATTAAAAAATTAATATTGATTTATGTCTAGAATTTATTTTTATGTGTTTTCGGAAATAAGACTCCAACTTTATTTTATTTTTCCCAAAGGGTTAATCAGTTGTTCCCACACTGTAAATTTGCGGATACATCTATTTCCCTGCTTAGCACGACCGAATTCCTGTGCACACTAAGGTTTGTTTTTGTTTATCTAACCTGCCTCACTGACTTGCTGGTTCTGGAACTGATTACTGTTTTTTAATACTCTTAAATGTTGATGTAGTGATTTATTTTTTAAATGCCAGGTCTCTCATAAACAGCGAGAATTATAGTCATATTTTTGGAGATTTTTAAAAATCATTGTCAAACATTTTCCAAACGCCATAAGGACTGAAACTCACATCCTGCTGTCTTTGGTGTTTCTGATTTTATGATTTCACAGTTATTAAATTACTAATTTTTATGACAGAAAGGGACAGCCGCATAGACTTGTCTAGTGAGAAAGACCCCAAGAACATCTTTTCTGGACTCTCACCCTGAGCAGTGACTTCTTTTCAGGGTCATAACCTTGTGTGTGGCCACCTCACCTGCACCAGGAACCTTCAATACTAGGAAGTCAGCTGTGTCACGGAGCAGTTCAGTCTGGGTTTACAGGATTCTTGGTGGTGAGTTCTACCTGCACAAACCTCACTCTGCACAGAAACACACAGAAATGCTTAAATCTCTTTTTTTTTTTTTTGGGATGGAGTCTCACTCTGTCACCCAGGCTGGAATGCAATGGCGTGGTCTCGGCTGACCACAACCTCTGCCTGCTGGGTTCAAGCGACTCTCCTCCCTTAGCCTCCCAAGCAGCTGGGACCACAGGCGCGCCAACACACCTGGCCAATTGTTTCTTTGTATTTTTAGTAGAGACATGGTTTCACCGTGTAAACCAGGATGGTCTCAATCTCCTTACCTTTTGATCTATCCACCTGCCTCATCCTCCCAAAGTGCTGGGATTACAGGCGTGAGCCGCCGTGCTCGGCTTCCCTCAAATCTTTGAGGTTGGGTTATCCTGTCCTAGTTATGTTCAAAGTGGTAATTTCCCCTTTTCCCACATACCTGCCAATAACAGCAATAAAGAAAATTACAATAACAATGAAAACAATGTAACACTGAGTCTAAATACTATTCAAATGTGGTCTCCAGGTAAACTCTATACTCCTTTGATTTGTGGACCCCACTAAGGAAGCCGTGACTGCAAATAAGATATGACTTACCTATTGATAAGTTAAAAAAAAAACAAACGAATTTGATTTTTTTGCATCACAAGAAATCTAGAGGTAGGGGCTGTCACTGGCATTAAGTGAGAAGGTCAATTGTGCTAGGACTCTGAGGCTCATCCCTGCAGCCCTCAGTCTTCCCCGTGGCTCCATCCAAGATGAGAAGTGGGTGTGGTGCAGGCAGGGCAGAATTTCACCCCACATGCTTGCCTCTAAGCAAGGGAAATCCTTCCCAGATGGCCCCAAGACAGCGACTCATGCCTCATTGGCCAGATTTGTGCCATGGACCCATCCCAGACCTCAGACTGGAAAGCTTCCCTAAGATCAAGATATCTTAACTCAAAAGTTTGTCAAAATTCAGGTTTTATTAACAAGGACTGGCTGGGCATGTACAGGACTGACTTGTAATCCCAACACTTTGGGAGGCCAAGGAGGGAGGATCACTTGAGCTCAGGAGTTTGAGACCAGCCTGGGCAACATAGTGAGATCCTCATCTCTAAAAGAAAAAAATTTAATAAAATTAAAAAAAACAAAATCCAAAACCCAACAAGGACTAAGAAGGGGGCTAGCTTTGGTGTAGATAAGAAACATTATCTGCTATTATCTACATCTTTATCTGTATGCTTTGCTACTACTGATGTGTCTTTTGGCACTGGCTTTTTATTATTATTTTAAATACTCCCCCCACTGTATGTTAATCTAATGTTCAGTAATACTCTTAGAAATGATCACTGATGGTGGGGTGTGGTGGCTCATGCCTGTTATCCCAGCACTTTGGGAGGCCAAGGCGAGTGGATCACCTGAGGCCAGGAGTTCTAGACCAGCCTGGCCAACATGGTGAAAGCTCATCTCTACTAAAAAAATACAAAAATTTGCTGGGTGTGGTGGTGGTTGCCTGTAATCACAACTACTTGAGAGGCTGAGGCAGGAGAATTGCTTGAACCCAGGAGGTGGAGGTCACAGTGAGCCGAGATTGTGCCACTGCACTCCAGCCTGGGCAACAGAGCCAGACTCTGTCTCAAAAGAAAGGAAATTGATACTGATAAATTTAACCAATATAGTCTGGTTAAATTTAACCAAATTTAACCAATAATACGGTTGGTAACAAACAAGTCCCCTCTCACTCTCCTTCTAGGTTTGGTTCTGCCAATCAGTAAAATTACTTTTGGTAGCTGGTGACATAATACTGACCAAACACGGCTTAGTAACAAGAGTCACAGCTAGGGGTGGTGGCTCATATCTGTATTCTCAACATTTTGGGAGGCTGAGTCAGGAAGATCACTTGAGGTTAGGAGTTCAAGACCATCTCAGCCTGGGCAACATAGCAAGACTCCATCTCTACAGAAAATAAAATAAAAAGCTTAGCTGAGTGTGGTGGCGCAGGCCTGTATTCCCAGATACTCATGAGGCTGAGGTGGGAAGATCATTGAAATCCTTAAGTTCAGGAGTTCAAGGCTATAGTGAGTTATGTTTATGCCATTGCACTCCAGCCTGGGGCCAGAGTGAGACCCTGTCTCTAAAATATGAAATAAAATAACATAAAATAAAATAAAGCTAGCTATTAAATGCCACACAACAAGAATAAGATGCTTAGGCAATTCTATGGTTGGTTAATACAACCCCTCAATGATATCAGAGCTCCAGGTAGACAACATATGTCCACATCAGGATGTGCACCTCCTTTCCTCTTGGCTGCTATGTCTGTAAACTCAGGTTAAGTTGCAATACCACACGTCTAGAGGCCTGCTGGGCCTTAGGGAAGGAATGGACTACACCTAAGAGCAGCAACAAGGCCTATTTGGCATGCAACTGAGGAATATTCTGGGGATTCTAAGGGAACGTGGTAAAAATGGTCAGAATATCGGGCAGAAAGAGGAGAGTTCATTGTTTTGGGAGCACTTTCTTGAGATCCCGGATTTAACACCCTATCACTCACCCCTGGGATGGCTCCTAGAAGCATAGAGAAAGCAGCAACATGGAAAAAGCAACAACATAAAACAAGCATTCTTTTCCAAGGGGTCAAGCGGTCTCCAAACAGCAGTAGCTGCCGGGTCAGCGCACCACACTTCCATACACGTGGCCGGGAAGGAGGGAACGAGACCAGCTGGACCCAGACAGCTCAGCACAGCAGGCAGCAGGAGCTTCAAGTTCACACTGGGTCATCCATCCCGACCCCCAATTTTAAAGGAGATGATGCAGAGTGGACCCAGGTAAATACTGTTCAAACAGGGTCTCTGTCACAGATGAAACATTCCAAGCTTAGGACACCCTGATCTTATGTAGCAGCTGCTAACTAAACTATCACTTCTCCCCTCTGGAGACGTATTCTGCTTCATCATCCCGGAATGTGTCACGGTGGGGAGGCAGACTCTAACTTTCTTATCCTGAAATGTGAGCAAATCTGTTTTCTGCTTCAAAGCAGCTTGGCTGATGTCTCTGAACACTATACTCAATGCCCTTTGCTCAAAGGATGTGAAGAAACACCAGAATTGTCTCCCAACATGCAAAGTGAAATTGAAATGCCAAAATAACCATGGCAGAAGTGAAGTTGGCGTGCTGTGAATATACCATGCAAGACTGGAAGGTCTATTAGATGAGTGTGTTCCATGAAGCAGCTAAGAGGAGACACCCTTTACCAAGCCCTCAAGCAGCACACTAGCAAAAAATATCACTACGAAACTATGGCTGGTCGGAAAGAGGCTGTTTTATGGATCCAGGCTCACTGATAATAAGGAGGCTCGTAGAACCCTACAGCAATAGAGGCCGAGTGGTGAGACTTAGTGTCTAGACCAGATGTCTACGACTAATACAAGGAGAGGCAGGATCAGAGTGGTGACCACGAAGGACTGACCTGCAAGTTATGGAGGTGGTCAATAGAACCAGCACCTCTAAGACAAACAGAAGGGCAACACTTGTTTTGTGCTTGCAGAAGAAAGCAAGGACGATGGCCAGGGGCTGAAGGCAGTCAGTCTATAAAGTTGTAATTGCTTGCACAGTTTCGAGACCCGAGGCAGTTTTTAGACTTGGAAATCACAGACTAAAGGGGAGGTTGGGTTTCCAGGAGGATCTTGGAACACCATGGCAAACACAGATGGTAATGATTCCCACAGCCCTTCCCCAGACTCAGGTAACTGTTTGCTGGACACCTGCCTGGCAGCTTCTGGGTCCAAACATCAACAAACACTCTCAGGCTTAGTTATAAGGAATATTATATGGAGCTCAGTGATCCTGGGAGCTTCTTGGGGCTGGAGAAAAAAGTCATGCCAAAGGATCTAAGGAAAGAAACAACAATCTGTTAAAAAAATGGAAAATAAAGTAATAAAGAAATTAAATTACCTGGAGTTTAAACTAGGCTAAACCACTAGGGGCAAAAAAGTGAGACATGGCAGAGAACAAGAAAGCATCGTCGTAACTAAAATGATATTTGCCTGTTGTTTGGAACAAAGGGTAATGGAAGGAACTTTATTCTAAGAAAATTTTCCTCAAGAAATTGTAGTCAGTGAGTATATTTTAATGACTTTTTAAAGTAAAGAATTGAGGTACTTTAAGTGTAAACATCTCACTATTTAATCAAAAGACAAATAATTTCTAAGGGAGTGTGATTAGGATGTAATATCCGCTAGAAATGATTCCTGTTTGCTGCTGATGAACGTATGATACGCGATCTGGAGACGTGCTTTGTGGATTGAATTGCATTGTCGTTGTGCCACTGTCTCCGGGGGTAATCCCAGGGGCACAGAGAGTCATTTCTGCAGAATTTCTGCTCCAGAGAAGTTTCCTGTGACTCCTGAGCAGAGAAAGCACTATGTAGAAGACAAACCAGGAGCCTTCAGAGACTGCCACATAAACCAGGAGAGAAACCAATCACATCGAAACTGTTAGAAGAACGAGTACATTTCTTATATGGAATAGACCTTTAAATGCATATGTATAAATCTGGGTCTCTTTTATGTTGTTTGCACTTCTGTTTTTATTTATGCATTCGGATTTCGGGACATGTATGTGTGGGCCTTTGAGAGTGAGGACATGATGGAGCAGTGCCTTTGTAAATGTAAGACTTTGAACCATAAAAGTAGCTTTAGAACAAAGCAAAACAATTCAAAGCATTTGAAGAGTGATTAGTTTCTTCTCTGCCATTCAGTAGCTATTGACATTGTGGAAATTCCTTCATTCTCTGCCAGGTACTGCGGCTCACACCTGAAATCCCAGCACTTTGGGAGGCTGAGGTGGGTGGGTCACAAGGTCAGGAGTTCGAGACCAGCCTGACCAACATGGCGAAACTCCATCTCTACTAAAAATTAAAAAATTAGCTGGGTGTGTTGGCGTGTGCCTGTAATCCCAGATACTCAGGAGGCTGAGGCAGGAGAATTGCTTGAACCTGGGAGGCGGAGGTTGCAGTGAGCTGAGATCCAGCCGTTGCACTCCAGCCTGGGTGACAGAGTGAGACTCTGAGACTCTGTCAAGAAAGAAAGAAAGAGAAAGAAAGAAAGAAAGAAAGAAAGAAAGAAAGAAAGAAAGAAAGAAAGAAAGAAAGAAAGAAAGAAAGAATTCCTTAAGTTTAGAGGCAAGATATGCAAAAAATCATTAATAGTGGTTTCCTCTGGGGAGTGGAATGGATTTGGGAAGGAGAGTTGTACTTTTCATTTCATTCCTTTCTCTACTGTTGGAATTTTTACTCTGTGTATATGTGTGTGTGTGTGTGTGTGTCTGTGTGTGTATGAGAGTGTGTGTGTGTATGAATGTGTGTGTATGAGAGTGTGTGTGTATGAGTGTGTGTGTGTATGAGAGTGTGTGTGTATGAGTGTGTGTGTCTGTGTGTGTATGAGAGTGTGTGTGTATGTTAGAAAAAATAACCTCTTTTAAGTCTTGATATTGTTTCAGCTTGTGCTCTTTTCCACAGTGGACCCCATAAGATGCGGTTTTTGTTTTAACATCAAAGACAGCCTTTTTCTAGGGCCCCAGACAAAATCAGTATCTGTTAAGAGAAAGCAAATCCGAGGCAAGCAGGCCAACGACATCTGCCACAGCATCGTGTTCAAAGAGCCTGAGAGATTTGCTTTGATAAGCTGCAGTAAAACTTATCTGTCCGTAGACAGGAAAACAGGTTAATAAGTGTATAAGCATTTTTATTATTTTAGCTTAGACTTACAAATGGTTCACGTTTGCCCTACTTGCTAAATATATGCATATATATGTATTTCTCTTTCTGAAATGTTTGAGAACGAGTTTCAGAATTGGGCCCTTTGCCCCTAAATACTTCAGTATGTATTTCCTAAGAATATACAAAGAATATTCCTAAAAATACAGCCACAGTACAGTTATCCAAATCAGAGAAGTTAACATGGATACAAAGGTGTCATTCAATTTATAGTCCATATTCAAATTTTGGTAATTGTTGCAATATATATACATTTTTTTTTTGAGACAGAGTTTTGCTCTTGTCGCCCAGGCTGGAGTGCAATGGTGTAATCTTGGCTCACTGCAACCCCTGCCTCCTGGGTTCAAGGGATTCTCCTGTCTCAGCCTCTTAATTAGCTGTGATTATAGGCACGCGCCACCATGCACAGCTAATTTTGTATGTTTAGTAGAGATGGGGTTTCATCATGTCGGCCAGGCTCGTCTCGACCTCCTGACCTCAGGTGATCCGCCTCCCAAAGTGAGCCTGCAATATCTTTTATAGCTATTTTCCTCAGATCTATTCAAGAATTATATGTTGCATTTAGCCATCATATCTCTGTTCTCCTTAATCTGGAACAGTTTCTCAGTCTTTGTCTTGTGTGGACTTGATTTTTTAGGAGAACAGGACATTCATTCTGCAGAATTTCTTTTAATTGAGATTTATCTGATGTTCCCTCACATTTAGATTCACTGTATGCAATTTTGTGACAAATACTAGAAGAGGATTTGTACCTCTTTTTGAGGTACCTGATGGTTGAGTTGATGTGGTGCCTGTAGATTTCTTCACCATTGACTTTCTGTTTTCCTTTCTGTAACTAATACACACTTTTTGAGCAGATACATGCACATAACAGACGTCTATATTTATATATCTATAAAAAACAAGCGAGACCCCGTCTCTACAAAAATAAAAATAAAATTAGCTAGGCGTGCACACCCGTAGTCCCAGTACTTGGGAGGCTGAGCTGGGAGGATCGCTCAGGCCCAGGAGTTTGAGGCTACAGTGAGCTGATACTACACTGCCCACCAGCCTGGACCACAGAGCAAGGCCCAAAACCATAAAAAATCGGCGATGCTGATGTAACACCTCTTGTTCCTTCCTATCCAGCACTCCAGGTTGACGGTTTTTGTTCTCAGTTCCTCATTGTAACTCTGGTCATGTGGGAGACAGAATGAAGTCAACACACAGAGAAGCAGAAAAAACCTGGACAGAAACGTCTGGTGATAACATCAATCCCTCTACGCCTGCGTTTCCCACGGTTTTGAAAATTCCAGGAAACCTTTCTTTTTCTAACTACTCTGGTCGGATTTTAGTCTTTTGCAACTAGAAGATTGTTGACTCATGCTGTGATGAAGGAAAGCCCAGTGTCATCATGGTCCCTTCAACATTGTTCTTCGCAAATGCTTTTGCAACAATAAGTCACTAACTTTTACCCTTGTGGTGTCTGAGTCTATCTCCCTCCAGATTTGAGGAAACTGCCATCTGTTATAAGGCTGCCCTGCATCATTTAGGCACGATATAACGTTTAATCCTCTTGCTAATTTGTAGCATTAGTAAGAGAATCCTCATTTTGCAGACGAAAGACTTGAGATTGAGAGAATTTAAGAGACTCCGATGGGACACACAAAATAGAATAAGATCCCTAGCCTCTCTGCAAATTAGCTTTCTTCACCACACAATTTTGCCTTTTACCTGACTCCTTACCCTGGAAATTCATTCATTCGGCAACTGTTTTCTGAGTACTGTTTATGCCAATCTAAGTCAGAGTCAATTAAACAGAGTTGTCAGTACCTGTCAACCCTGTTGATTGCTTTAGTACTTTAGAGAAATTTTAAGTTACACTCACATAACAATAGGAAAGTGCTAAATGGAAAAAAAAAAACCCTTTGAGTCAAAGTTCTTGTACTCAAAGAGCTATAAGTAAACTACTTACATTCAAAACTGGCATCTGATTTTCTAGAGAAAACAATACATGTTGATATTTATAAATACTTATTGGTAAATATTTATTGTACACAAAGATAATTGTCATGATTTCAGTGCAGATTTCTCAGAGATGTTCCTTCAGAAAGTTTACTTGGAAAAGGTCTGACTCCCGTTGTTTGATTGGGATTCATTTACATGAATCATTTTCAGTCAAGTGGATATGACATCCATACAAATACTGATAACATTTGAACGTTATTACATGATGCTCAAACAGAAGCATGAAACATGATTAAGGATGAACGGTGTGTTTTATGTCCTGGAAACTGCTAGGATATGAGACACCCACGGCTCTGCTCACCGCTTCTCTTGGCCAACCCTGAAGAAGACATTCGGTGTCCTTCTGTGCTTTCATGTGTCTCTTAGCCAGAGCCACAGAGTCCAGCTCACAGAGGTGCTGGGGCTTCAGAGGCCTTTGGAGGCCCTTGGAGTGAGCCTTTAGTTAGAGAACTTCACAAGATCAGAGAGCTGCTGCGCTGAGTGCTCTAAGTTCTCAGAAACCCATCATTTCAAGTTTAGAAATGCAGGGCCCACATATTGGAGTCCTTGTTAAATCCTCATGAGAAGTGAGAGAAAGGCTTTCCCCACCACTTCCTTTAGCCAGCAAAGGACAGAAACAAACATTTATTTAAAGTGCCAGATCTTACGCCCATGGCACTTGGCACACAATTTATCTTGTGATCCTCATAACAGAGAAAAATTATTTTAACAATCTCTGTTTCGTATGTGGAGTTCATGTGAACAAGATCACAAGCTGGAAAAGAATGGCCTGCAGTCAAACTGAAATACCTTTGACTCCGCTCAGCCCTTTGAAATCTGCGGCGAGGATTTCCAATGAGCCGGCAACTGCCTGGCCTCGCAGGACTTGGAAATGTGGCTCATGTATTAATCAGGGTAACTGTCTGATCCATTATTTGTAAGGGCTGTGCATACATTCTAATAATAATTGTATGGAATTTATTATTTTAGATTAAACACATATATTACTGCATATAGTTATTTTTACATACAAATCTGTTTGGTATTAGCAATAATTTATACTGTGTGGGCACAAATTGTTATGAGATTCACATAGTTTGGTTATATGAAGCACTTTATGAAGGAAATATATATATATTTTGAGACAGAGTCTTGCTCTGTCACCCAGACTGGAGTGCAATGGTGTGATCTCAGCTCACTGCAACCTCCACCTCCTGGGTTCAAGCAATTCTCGTGCCTCAGCCTCCCAAGAAGCTGAGATTACATGCTTCTGCTACCACACCCGGCTAATTTTTGTATGACTTAGTAGAGACGGGGTTTAGCCATGTTGGTCAGGCTGGTCTCAAACTCCTGACCTCAGGTGATCCACCTGCCTCGGCCTCCCAAAGTGCTGGGAATAGAGGCATGAGCCACTGTGCTGTGCCTGGCCTATAAATAATAAATTTAGGGCAAAACTTGCTGCTCCTCTATTGATGAAATAAATTTTCGATTGTTACGATTTTTAATATCCAATATATAATCAATATAGAACCACACTGCTATTTAATTATGAATTACATTTGCACAATTTTTGGTAATGAATATAGCAATAATAGAAATAATGTATAAAAAGAAATGTTACCATTTTTACCCTATTGAATAAATAAACAAGTTTTTCTGCGTTAGGAAGGGGAATACTCTTGTCTTTACTAATTCTGAGTAAGCAGTGTATCTGAGGACAATGGGGGAGGGAGGTGCATGTAAGTGTGCATGTGCATGAGTGTGTGCATGTTTGTACATGAGCGTGCACTCAGCATCTCTCCCAGATTGGCTTCTCCTGAGCTCAACCGCATTTTATATTTGGTTGGTTCCTAATGCATCACAATAGCAAAGTGCTGTTATACAAATACTAAATATTATCTACACAACTACTGTATACCCACAAAAATTAAAGAAAAAGTGGCTGAAATGATGCAAGGAAGGGGCCACAAGCCAAGGCATGTGGGCAGCCCCCAGAAGTCGGAAGAGGTAAGGAAACGGATTCTCCCCTAGAGCCTCCATAGGGGTCCAGCCCCCGCAACCTCTTGATTGCATCCCAGTGAAACTCATTTTAAACTCTGGGCCCCAGAACTATGAGAAAATAAATCCATGCTGTTTTAAGACACTCAAAAACCCCCACAAATGTTAAGTATTAATGTTTCAGTTTTACGAAGTGAAGAGAATAAAGAAGAAAAACACCAAAATGCTCTGAACTCCCCTCAACTCAGTAATGTGCATTTTTTGTTTTTGTTTTTACCGTTCTAAGTTGCATTGATTTGGACTCAGTTAATTCTCAAACAAGCCACAGTCGAATGGTGTCACGCTGCTTCTAACCAGTTACAGAAATGCTTTCCCATAGTGCTGACCAGTGGGGTCCCCAGTGATTATTGATGGTTACTCGTGTGTGCCGTTTAACTCTCAGGGCCCCAGCCTCTCTCTGCTCTGCCATTCTTCTCTCCAGGTTCCCTGTCCTGCATCTCCACCCACAGCTCCGTATCTTGGCCCACTGCTCATCCAGCCGGTGGACTGGCACCTCAGTTTGTGTGCTTTTGGACGTAACCTTGGCAGGCTTGGTCACCACTTCCTTCTGGTGTTTGTTTAACAGTGTTTGAGCCACAAGCTTGAGGAATACCATCTGCAACCTCCTCTAGGTCCTAAGGGACCAGCAGCCAGACTCATCAAACAAAACGAACTTTCAGAGACCCCGGGGCTGGTATGCACAGTCCAGCCACCGACAGCATGTGGATCTTCTGATTCCATCTTTCTTTAAAGTTTTATATTTGGTTCATCCTAGATTTTTCTGCATTTGTTTTTATTTTTAAAATATGGTATTAAGATATTCATTGTGAGGACTGAGTTTTCCTGACCTGAGCCCAGTGCCTCACTCACCGTAGCCGAGGCCTGCCCCGTCTGGAATGAGCCTAGATCCCCGCTATCCCCTAGCTTCCGAGTTCAGCCTGTCTGGCTCCGCGAGCCCCTCCTCCCTCATTTGATTCTTGGAGGATGCTCTCAACCCCGCCTCGTACTCGGCGATTTTGCTTTAGTTTGGACGTCCTGCTCTTGTTATCCTGGACTTCACCTTGACGCCCTTCCAGTGCCCAGCTGTCCTCCCCGTGACCACAGGAGGGGCATCCCTGACCTCTGCCCACAACAGTGCTTGTAGCACCAGGCAGGGCCCCGCCGGAGAAAAGGAACGGGACACGGATGTATCAAGAGATTGATGGCGAGGAACTGGCTCACACGCGTGTCGGCGTCAGTGTGCAGGTGCAGAACTACCGGGGGGCCTCAGGCAGGGCAGCTGGACCTCTGGCTGTGATGAGAAGCTGCTGTCCGCAGGTGGCGTTCCTTCCGCCTCAGGGAAGCCTTGGTCGGGCCTTTGAGTGGGTAGCCTTGGGCCCACCGGGATGGTCTAGGATAACCTCCCTTGCTAATAGTCAACTGATTTTGATCTTTAATCACGCGTGCAGGAGACCTTCACGGGAAACCTAGATGCGAGTTGGAACAGGGGAGGCCTGTGGCTTGGCCAAGTTGACACATGAAACCGACAGCGCCAGGGCCATGGTCTTCTGGTCAGGCCTTGCTTTGTTCTGGGCTCCTGGTCAGAGAAGAGAACTTTACGAGTCACTCATAAAGTTCCACATGCTATCCCTGAAAAAGAAGTTCTCAAAGCAGGGCCTGCACTAAGTACACGCCCTAAGGCTCTAAGAGGCTAGGAAATAGGTTCCTGCCTGGAGCC
Organism: Callimico goeldii; assembly: GCA_963573925.1. NCBI lineage: Eukaryota > Metazoa > Chordata > Mammalia > Primates > Cebidae > Callimico > Callimico goeldii. Next base: position 12,395 of record CAUYOR010024580.1, read on the forward strand.
TCAGAGGGGCGCAGCCCCACCAACACCTTGGTTTAACCCCAGTGAAATCCGTTTCAGACTCTGGCCCTCCAGAACTCTTTCTTCCCTAGAAGGAAGAGCCTTGCATATATTGTTTGTTTTCTTAACGGCTCCAGGCAGAGCAATAGTATGTCCTGACACTTTACATCAATTGCTTGAAATTGGAACATATTTCCACACATACAGAAAAAAACAAAGGAGTTGAGGCTGATTTCAAATCACATTTGCTACGTGACACGGGAGCTCCTCCTGGGGCTACGGACCAAGATGGAGGCAGATTCAAGCCTCAAGGTGAGAGTTCTGCTCTGCCTTCGAGTAGGACTTGTTGCAGGCAAGATTTCACCATGGGCTGCAGGCGCCTCCATCACCCTTTCTGCGTCTTTCTGCACTTCCCAGGGGGCCCAGGCCTTCTATGGCAGGACGTCTCCCACTCTGGTGACCGTGCCTTGCCCAGGGCTCTCAGTGGTGCCGCAGACCTTGGGCAGACACCGTACGTGTGCCTGGGATTCCCACATCCCCATATTCCAGGACCTCATTGCATCTGCTGACATCCGTGGGGTACCTGCCCATCTGTGACCCCGGACTCCTTCTCTCTCTGAACCCCCAGAGTCTCAATTTCCTTACCACTGTGTGACCTTCCCAGACCTGAGCCAGTGCAGTGCTTTGGGTGAGAGAATTTCAGCCCAAGTGGCCAGCCTGGTGGGTCACTCCAGTCCCAGCCCCCCAACCTCTTGCACCAGGAGAAGTACGGCCTGCTGAATTTTCATTAAGCACGGGGCCCATCAAAGTAATGACTGCTCACACTGGTCAGGGCAAGCATTAGCACAGGCAAAGACATCCCCTGGCGCCTCAAAGATGGGCCTGAGGGACAGTGACATGTAAGGGGTGGGGATGGGAAATACATACCAACCGTGGGTTTTGTTCATCATTTCACATACTCCAATACCTTTTATTTGGAAATAGCACTCTGTGCTGGTTAGACATGTTGTAATTGACATATGCTCCATCACCTAGAAACAGGTGCAAAATACAATTCCAGTTTTAGAAATCCCGACTGGTCACCTCCCTCTCTTTTATAACCAAGACCGTATGGAGTGTTTGCGGCACTTCTGCCTGTGTCTTCTGATGGTGCCCCAGAGCTGGGCTCTGAACCTGCTCCCAGTGGAGTCCTGGCCATCGAGCGGGACCTGGGTGTGGTCTGACTGGCTCTAGATGCTGGCGTCAGTGGTGTGCAGGGGCTCTCAGCCTTGAGAATGGCGATGGCGAAGATCAGAGCAAGAAGGAGCAGGAGGAGCCCCAAGAACACGAGAGCAGTGGCAAGTCATCAAGTAGGAGAATAAGCGGAGGGCCAGGAGAGGCCTTTGGAGCCACATTGACCTGAGTCCCAACTCTCAGCTCTGCCTTGGATGCAGTGTGTGGCTGCGGGAAACTGGCTGAGGGGTTTTCTGTTGTGAGTATTGCTGGTGTTTTTTTTTTTTTTTTTTTGAAACAGAATCTTGCTCTGTTGCCAGGTGCCAGGCTGGAGTGCAGTGGCACAATCTTGGCTCACTGCCACCTCCGCCTCCTGGATTCAAGCAATTCTCCTGCCTCAGCCTCCTGAGAAGCTGGGACTACAGGCACATGCCACCACGCCCAGCTAATTTTTTTTTGTATTTTTAGTAGAGACTAGGTTTCACCATGTTGGCCAGGAAGGTCTCGATCTCTTGACCTTATGATCCACCTGCCTTGGCCTCCCAAAGTGCTGGGATTACAGGCTGAGCCACCGCACCTGGCCTAGATAGGGATAACAATATCTACCTCATAAAATTGTTTTGAGGATTGGAAAAGATACGACGGATAAAACATCAGGTGGGCACTGCATAGGTAACTGTCACTATTACGACTATTTGTGGGAGGTGGGAGTCCTCTGAACACGCAGAGTGCTTGATTAACCTCAATCAATGATGGCTGTTGCTTTTATTGGTGGAAATAATATTATTACTACTACAAATCCTACAATATGCAGCTGAGGGAGAAATTCAAGGGTGTCGTATGTGACGCAAGTTTATGATACTGTCGTGGTGGAGGACAGAGCAACTGGTTTGCTTGGAAATGCACTTTCACTGGGCCAAAAACTTGGGCATTGAGGAGACTGCAGAATCTGAGCAGGGAGGCTGGGGACTCAGTGGGGGCACAGCTGGGCTGAGGTCTGTTATCCTATTTATTTATTTATTTTTTATTGGGTGAAGGGACTCCCACAAGGCCAGAGTCCTTCTGCTCTTAAATATTTTATTTTTACAACTAAAAATAATTTAAAAAGCACTCCCCTTTGGGCTTGAACGACAGGTGCTTCTTTCACTAGTACCACTCCAGAACTCGATGTGCTTATTGTTCATTCTCCTTTCCAGCCCGTAGCCCTTCTTAGAGTCCAGTAAAAGCCCCTGTTGCACAGCCCCTAAACATTCTTAGAGACTAGTTCTTTTTTTGAATTGGTTTACAAAGTCAATTACAAAAACGGCACATTGACATTTATAGAATCCTGGGTAAATCTAAAACAGAGGCAATGCGGCTCCACCGTATTTGATAAGGGGCTGTCAGAGGATGGGGTCATTTGCACTAGATTTGATGCAGCAAAACAGAATGCTGGATTTTGACAAGATCTTGAATGAAGACTGCGAAACAGATTAGATCTGGTGTGACCTGAGGCAGAGCTTGTTCCTTGCGGTAAGGGAAAGTAGCCTTCTGCCTGTGTGGGTCTGTGTTTGCCTGGGGTGGTGGCAAATGGGGGAAGTTGAGGGAAATCAGTTCCATTTATAAATGAATCCATTTGGAACTCAGCAAGGACACATGATCACACCAAGATCTCTCCTATGGGGAGCAGTGTGGCCCAGTCACGCTCTCCTGGGCCTGAAACACTTCACAGTTGCTGAGAGAAAGCACATTGTAGCCATACGAATGCCTTTTGCTGGCTAGGCCTGCTGCTATCATATCCATTACACTGTTGCAATTTTACATAGCTCAAGCCTGGTTTAGGTGAAACCCCAAAGCAACAGCCATCACCCACGTGTACTGCTCACCGTTTCCCTCCTTTCCACCTCCAGCTCCTGATCCTTTTGGTGATGTCTGTTGCTAAGAAATCTAGTGTGGCTTGGGACATCTAGGTCCTGCTGCTGTGGATTAAAGGAAGAACTGAAGAATTCCTTTGGAGTTAGCCATCATTACCAGATGCCTATGGCCTGCCACCCACAGTCCTTCACCTGTGCAGCTCTGCTTTCGCTTTGCAGATGCAAGTCATACATCAGTGGATTTTCTCAGGAATGGTCTTCTTTGGCTTCTCTGTAGCATTTGGATATTTCCTACTGGATACCTGCTTCTTTGATTTTGCAGGAACTGCATTATACAGATTATCTGCTGCTCTCCTATCCTTCCATTTCCCATTCAGAGTCCCCTTCCTCATGCTCCTCCCAGATGTGAGGTCCACAAGGTTTTCTCCTTAGCTACTGTGCTTTTTTGAGTTGGAGTCTTGCTCTGTCGCCAGGCTGGAGTGCAATGGCGCAAGCTCGGCTCACTGCAACCTCCGCCTCCTGGGTTCAAGGAAGTCTCCTGCCTCAGCCTCCTGAGTAGCTGGGATTACAGGCACATGCCACCATGCCTGGCTAATTTTTATATTTTTTAGTAGAGACGGGGCTTCACCATGTTCACCAGGATGGTCTTGATCACTTGACCTGATGATTCGCCCACCTTGGCCTCCCAAACTGCTGGGATTACAGGTGTGAGCCACAGTGCCCGGTCGCCTACTGTGCTTTTCTCTGACCCTGCCTTGCATAAATCACTCCTTCTCACAAGACCTTCTCACCTGAACACGCAAGTCATAAGCACACCTTACCGCTCACCCCTCCCAGAGTTCAGGTCACATCTTCCCAACTTCCTCTGCATTCAGAGACGTTCTCTCCTCTTCCTAGAGCTCACGGCTGAAACAGTACATGTGATTTCCGTTCCTTACCACCTGCAGGGCGCTTGCTCTTTCAGAATTCTCTATTCCTTTTTTTTTTAGACGGAGTCTTGCTAAGTAGTCAGCACCATTGGCATTCAGGGCACCCAATCTTAAACCTCAAGATCGGACATTATCTGCTGCTCCTTCTGTCTTGCCGTTAGGCCTGGACCCACTTCAGCCTCTTAAGTCAATTACTCTTCAGGCAGACTCCCGCTTTCTATCCCCACTAGTTTCCACGTTAGCAGCTCGTGCTGGAGCATCCTGTCCCATGCCCTGCCTCTAGGTTTTCTCCCCTCCGCATTCATCAGACGTGTGGATAATACACACTGCAGAGACCCTGCCTTAGACATTTCTAGGCTTCCCACTGTACTCAGCACAATGCCTTTTGAAACACAGACACTCAACAAATGTTTTAATAATGGATGGGTAAATAGAGGTGCGCCAGGCAGCAGCCACTTCTGAAGCAAGCGTGGCAACCGAGATAGGAAAAGATTGCAATTGCAATTTACAAATGCTCTTCTGCTGAAAATGAACAAGAAGATAAAGCTATAAATACGCATTCGGGGTAAATGGAACAAAAGGTAATAATTGTTAGCATAAAATGCAATCACATTTTAACAGATTCTGAAAATTAAACAGGCTTTCTGTCAATAGATCTTAAAGCATTTCTATTACCCATATTAGAGAACATTAATTTCTGAAAACTCAGAAATGACCCAGTCCTTTGAATTACATTGATGCTATTACCACAGAGCCTGAAAATTTTATCTTTGATATTGAGAAATCAAACACAGTCACTCTTAAACATTAGATGGTATTGGGTCTGACATTCGATTTTACCTCACTGACTGAAAAAGTAAGTTATTTTGCTGCTGTGTTATGAATCCCGACAGAAGACACAAGACTCTGGGGACTTCATCATTCACAACACAGCAAATGGCATGATTGCATTGGCGCCTTTACTCTTTCAGTCCCAAAAGGATGAACAGCCCAAGCCGGGCGCGGTGGCTCAAGCCTGTAATCCCAGCACTTTGGGAGGCCGAGGCGGGTGGATCACGAGGTCAACAGATTGAGACCATCCTGGTCAACATGGTGAAACCCCGTCTGTACTAAAAATACAAAAAATTAGCTGGGCATGGTGGCGCGTGCCTGTAATCCCAGCTACTCAGGAGGCTGAGGCAGGAGAATTGCCTGAACCCAGGAGGCGGAGGTTGTGGTGAGCCAAGATCGCGCCATTGCACTCCAGCCTGTGTGACAAGAGCGAAACTCTGTCTCAAAAAGAGTTCAAGACCAGCCTGGCCGACATGGGGAAACCCATCTCTATTAAAGATACAAAAATTAATCTGTAATCCCAGCTACATGGGAGGCAAGAGAATCGCTTGAACCTGGGAGGCGGATTTTGGAGTGAGCTGAAATCACGCCATTGCACTCCAACCTGGGCAATAAGAGTAAAACTCCCATCTCAAAAAAAAAAAAAAAAAAGGACAAAAGATTTGAGTAGATATTTCACCAAAGAACATACACAAATGAGTAATGAGCACATGAAGTGATGCTACATATCATTAGCCATTAGGAAAATGCTATTTTTTTTTTTTTTTTTGAGATTGGGTCTTGCTCTGTTGCTCCAGCTGGAGTGCAGTGGCATGATCTTGCTCACTGCAGCCTCAACCTCCTGGGCTCAAGTGATCCTCCCACCTCAGCCTCCCCAGTAGCTGGGACTACAGATGCACCCACTACCACACGCAGCTAATTTTAAAATTTTCTGTAGAGATGGAGTCTCCCTACATTGCCCAGGCTGGTCTTGAACTCCTGGAATCAAGGGATCCTCCTGCCTTGAACTCTCAAAGTGCTGGTATTATGGGCGTGAGCCACCATGCCCAGCTGGGACATGCCAATTAAATTCACAAAGAGACACCACTTCACCCACTACCCTGGCTATTACTCAAACTGACGATGCTGACAGGTGTAGTCAAGGACATGAAGAAACCGGAACCCTCAGACTTCACTGGTTGGGATATAAAATGTACAGCCACCTTGGAAAACCATTAGTTTCTTTAAAAG
>CAUYOR010024581.1:0-47919 GCA_963573925.1 Callimico goeldii
ATGAAGTTTAAAGTGTTTTTTTCCAGTTCTGTGAAGAAGGTCATTGGTAGCTTAATGGGGATAGTATTGAATCTATAGATTACTTTGGCAATATGGCCATTTTCACGATATTGATTCTTCCTAACCACGAGCATGGAATGTGTTTCCATCTGTTTGTGTCCTCTCTTATTTTGTTGAGCAGTGGTTTGTAGTTCTCTTGAAGAGGTACTTTACACCCTTTGTTAGTTGTACTCCTAGGTATTTTATTCTCTTTGTAGCAATTGTGAAAGGGAGTTCACTCTTAATTTGGCTCCCTGTTTCTTTGTTACTGATATATAGGAATGCTTGTGATTTCTGTACATTGTTTTTGTATCCTGAGACTTTGCTTCAGTTGCTTATCAGTTTGAGAAGATTTTGGACTGAGATGATGGGGCCTTTCAAATATACAGTCATGTTGTCTGCAAACAGAGACAGTTTGACTTCCTTCTTTCCTAAGTGAATATGCTTTGTTTATTTATTTATTTTCTAACCTGATTGCTCTGGCTAGAACTTCCAATACTATATTGAATAGCAGTGGTGAGAAAGGAGATCTTTGTTTTGTGCCTGATTTCAATGGGAATTCTCCCAGCTTTTGTCTGTTCAGTATAATATTGGCTGTAGGTTTGTTGTAAATGGCCTTTATCTTTTTATGATACATTCCATCGATACCTAGTATATTGAGAGTTTTTCACACAAAGGGCTGTTGAATTTTGTAGAAGGCCTTCTCTGCATCTATTGAGATAATCATGTGGTTTTTGTTTACAGTTCTGTTTATGAGATGGATTATGCTTATGGACTTGTGTATGTTGAACCAGCCTTGTATACCCGGGATGAAGCCTATGTGATCATCAAGGATAAGCTTTTTGATGTGCTGTTGCAATCGGTTTGCCAGTATTTTATGAAAATTTTTTGCTTTGAAGTTCATCATGGATATTGGCCATAGTTGAGTCTCTGCCTGGTTTTTGTATAAGGATGATGTTGGTCTCATAAAATGAGTTAGGGAGGATTCCCTGCTTCTGTATTGTTTGATACAGTTTCTGAAGAAATGGGACCAGCTCCACTTTGTATGTCTGGTAGAACCAGTCCGAATCTGGACATTTTTTGTTTGGTAGGCTACTGATTGCTGCCTCAATTTCAGCCATTGTTATTGGTCTATTCAGGGTTTCAACTTCCTCCTGGTTTAATCTTGGTAGAGTATAAGTTTCCAGGATTTATCCATTTCTTTCTGGTTTACTGTTTTATGTGCATAGAGCTGTTTGTATTAATCTCTGATGTTAGTTTGTATTCCTGTGGGATCTGTGGTGTCATCCCCTTTACCTTTTTTTATTGTATCTATTTGATTCTTCACTGTTTTCTTTGTTATTAGTCTGGCTACTGGTCTTTCTGTTTTGTTGATCTTTTCATATAACCAGCTCCTGAATTTTTTAATTTTTTGAAGGTTTTTTTTTGTGTGTGTGTTTCTATCTGTCAGTTTGGCTCTAATATTAGTTATTGCTTGTCTTCTGCTAGCTTTTGAGTTTTTTGATCCTCCTCCTCTAGCTCTTTCAATTTTGATGATAGGGTGTCAATTTTAGATCTTTCCTTGTTTCTCATGTGGACATTTATTGCTATAGATTTCCCTCTCTGCACTGCTTTAAAGGTGTCACAGAAATTCTGGTAAGTTGTGTCTTCATTCTGACTGGTTTCAAACAACATCTTTATTTCTCTCTTCATGTCATTGTTTATCCAGTCAACACTCAGAAGCAAGCTGTTAATTTTCTAAGTGGTTTTGTGGGTTTGAGTGTGTTTCTTAATCCTGAGATCTAATCTGATTGAGCTGTGATATGAGAAACTGTTTATTATGATTTCCGTTCTTTTGCATTTGCTGAGGATTAATTTGTTTCCAATGATGTGGTCAATTTTAGAGTAAGTGTGATGTGGTGCTGAGAAAAATGTATATTCTGTGGATCTGAGGTGGAGCATTCTGTGTATGTCTATTAGGTCCACTTGTACCAGCTCTGCTTCAAGTCCTGGAAGCCATTGTTAATTTTCCGTCTCATTGATCTGTCTAATATCGACAGTGGAGGGATGAAGTCTCCCACTACTACTGTGTGGGATTCTAAATCTGGTCTTAGTCATTAAAAGCTTGCTTTATGTATCTGGGTGCATCTGTGTTAGGTGTGTACATATTTAGGATAGTTAGCTCTTCTTGTTGGATTGATCATTTTACCATTATGTAATGCCCTTTTTTATCTCTTTTGATCTTTGTTGATTTGAAATCCGTTTTATCAGAGGCTAGGATTGCAACCCCTGCTATTTTTTTGTTCTCCAATTTCTAGGTAATTCTACTTCCATCCCTTTATTTTGAGTCTATGTGTGTCTTTGTATGTTAGATGTGTTTCCTGAATACAGCACACTGATGGGTCTTGACTTTTTATCCAGTTTGCCAATCTATGTCTTTTGTTTGGGGCATTTAGGCTATTTACATTCAATGTTAACATTGTTATGTGTGAATTTGATCCTGCCATTTTGTTACTGGTTGGTTTTCTTTCCCATTAGTTGACTCATTTTCTTCATTGCCTTTATGTCATTGCCATTTGGTGTGCTTTTGCAGTGGCTGGTAGTTGTTCCTTTCTGTGCTGACTGTTTTTTTCAGGAGCTCTTGTAGGGCAGGTCTGGTGGTGACAAAATCTCTCAGTAATTGCTTGTCTGTAAAAGATTTTATTTCTCCTTCACTTATGAAGCTTAGTTTGGCTGGATATGAGATTCTGGGTTGAAAGTTCATTTCTTTAAAGATGTTGAATATTGGCCCCCACTCTCCTCTTGCTTGTACGGTTTCTACCGAGAGATTCACTGTGAATCTGATTGGCTTACCTCTGTGGGTAATCTGATCTTTCTCTCTGGCTGCCCTTAGCATTTTTTCCTTCATTTCAACCCTGGTGAATCTGATAATTATGTGTCTTGGGGTTGCTCTTCTTGAGTAATATCTTTGTGGAATTCTCTGTATTTCTTAAATTTGAATGTTGGACTGCCTTGCTAAGCTTGGGAAGTTCTCCTGGATAATATCTTGGAGCTTGTTTTTGAGCTAGGATTCATTCTCCTCTTCATATTCAGGTACTCAGATTAAGCTTAGATTAGGTCTTTTTACATAATCCCATACTTCTTGGTTTTGGTTTCTTTGCATTGAGTTAGAACGTGTTCTTTTAGCCCAGAAATGTTTGTTATTATCCACCTTCTGAAGCATGTTTCTGTCAATTCATGACACTCTTTCATGGTCATGTTGTCTTCCCGTGTTATTGAGGAGTTGTGATCCCTTGAAGGAGAAGAGGTGTTCTGGTCTTTGGTGGTTTCATCCTTTTTGCACTGTTCTTTCCCATCTTCATGGATTTACCTGGCTGTGGTCTCAGGTAGTTGCTTGATGAGGTCGCTTGTCTTCCTTTCAAGATGCTACTGGGTTTCTAGGGACTCCTTCAGGTTACTAGGTAAACTTCCTGTGTCTTTCAGTTTTGTGTACTGGGAGATTAGGCCCGCCTCTTCTGCTGGCCTGGAGGTGCTGCTAGGTGGTCAAGAACACTTCCGGTTGCTTCATAGGCTTCCTGTGTGTTTTGTTAAAACATGTAGCCTAGTCCCACCTCTTTAATGGTGGGTTGTGTTTTGCCTCCACTGGTCTGGATCATTCAGGGTTCAGCTCAGACTGTGGCACCGGCTGGGCAACCCGCTAGAGTTAGTGCCTTAGCCCTCTGGCATTCGTGGGGGTTAGGGACCCACCCAGCCACAACGCCCATCTCCCCACTTTCAGCTTCCTTTCTCTCCAGTCATGGGGGAGGGGCCCACCCAGCTGCTCTGTCCGTCCTCTGGCTTCCAGCTCCCTCTCTCTCTGGGCAGGGGGAAGGGGTGATAGCTCAGTCTGCAGGCTCTTCCAGTCGGCTCTTGGGCTTATACATTTGCTTAGATTTGTGCGCCAACCCAGAACACTGTCCTGGATTATTATTAAACCCTGCACTTGTAATTCCTGGTGGCACTTGACTGACAAACATGCCCTGTTCTGTGCATTGCTGAAGCTTTGGGGGAAGTGCTGTATCTGGACTGGAGTGCCAAAGGAGGAACTTCTAACTCACTGGTCAGATGCACTTCATCAGGGAAGCGTCACCCCTCCCGTCTTTGTCTACCCTGCCTGGGCTTTGCTCACCATCATACCAGACCCATTGAAATGCAAGTGGTACCTCAGTTGGAGCTAGGAGATCTCTGTATTTCTGCGAGTCTCTTGCTGGGTGTTGTGCACTAGAGTTGTATATATTCAGCCACAGTGACTCCTCTTTCTAAATGACTGATTCAAAACATAGGTTCAACTCTCTGAGTGGAAAATACATACTACAAAGCAGTTTCAAAGATACCTTTCTTCTGGGTTTCAAAGCCAGTGTCTCTGGTTTTTTTCCAAAGGCCAGGATTTCATTGGAAATGTCTGTTTTTAGATTCTACACATAGAGGGTTTCTAAGATGCTGAATAAAAACATCAGTTAAACTCTTGAAGGTAAATGCACACATTGTGAAGCAGTGTCAGAAACAGGTTCCTTTCAGTTTTTATTGTGAGATATTTGTCTTTTCAACATTGCCCTTCATTTAGTCTGGAATGTCTCTTTCTATATTCTACACTAAGTGTGTTTCCAATATGCTGAATCAAAACTTAGCTTTAACTATCTGAGTTGAATGGACATACAGCAAAGCAATTTCAAGGATATCTTTCCTTTGAGATAAAAAGTGAGTCTTACCGGTTTTTCCCATAGGCCAGGGTTTCATTTGAATTATCTGTTTTTTGATTCTACACAAAGAGTGTTTCTAAGCTGCTGAATATGAACATCAGTAAAACTCTTGAAGGTCAATGTACGCATTACAAATGAGTTTTGCAAATTTCCTTCAATTTTAATTGTGAGATATTTGTCTTTTCACCATAGGCCTCCATTCAGTATGAAGTGTCCCTTTCTAGATTCTACATGAACTATGTTTCTAAACTACTCAATCAAAACATATATTCAACTCTTTGAGATGAATGAACACACAGCAAAGCATTTTCACAGACATATTTTCTTTGGGTTTCAATGCCAGTGTTTCTGGTTTTACCCATAGGCTGTGGTTTCGTTGGCAATATCTCTTTTCAAAATCTACACAAAGGGTGTTTCTAAGCTGCTGAATACAAACAACAGTTAAACTCTGTGAAGTCAATGCACACATTGCAAAGTATTTTCACAAAGAGATTCCTTTCAGTTTTTATTGTGAGATATTTGTCTTTTCACCATAGGCCTCCATTCAGTCTGTACTGTCCATTTGTAGTTTCTACACTAATTGTGTTTCTAAACTACCAAATAAAAATATAGGTTCAACTCTCTGAGTTGAACAAGCAAACTGCAAAGCAGTTTCAAAGACATCTTTCCTCTTAGTTTCAAAGGGAGTCTTTCTGGTTTTTCCCACAGGCCTGGGTTCATTGGAAATATTTGTTTGTAGATGGTACACAAAGAGTGTTTCTTTTTTCTCTTTTTTTAATGCCAAATTGCAGGGTCTTCGTTGCCAGTTGCCATGGAGGACCCATGTCTCTTCAACCTGTGGCCCTGAAAGGAGGGTGTCAAGACCTTTTATACCTGTAAAACCACTTCTGGAGTGAGGGTGAGGGGCAGGGGTGGGGGTGAGGGGCTTCAGATATTCTGAGGGCTAGTGGAGTCTCCTGGGTGGAGATGAGGGTGAGGGGCTCCAGACATTCCAAGGGCCAGGGGACTTTTGACATTCTAATTGTTACTTAAGTGGTTCACAAAAGTCAAGATTAGCATTTGTTTACACATTGTCTGGGTAGGGTGAAAATTACAGTCTTTAATTGCAAGTCTCAGGGGACAAGATGGCATGGGTTTGACTGCTTGGCTGTCACATTTGGGTTACAGAGAGCAGTTTCAATAGAAAGCTGAGGTATGATTGAGGTATGCAGTTTTATGAGGCTTTTACCATGTCACATTTGCCCCTTGTAAGAGTATTTCTAAGCTGCTGAATACAAATATCAGCTAAATTCTAAAAGGTGAATGCACACATAGTAAACCCCTTTCTTAAATTGCTCCCTTTCATTTTTATTGTGACATATTTGTCTTTGCACCATAGACCTCCATTCAATCTGAAGTGTCTCTTTCTAGATACTACACCAAGTGTAATTCTAAACTGTTGAAACGCAACATAGGTTCAACCCTCTGTGTTAAACGGACATAGAGCAAAGCAATTTAAAAGATTTCTTTCTTTTGAGTTTACTGCCCATCTTTTCGGTTTTTTCCATAGGCTGGGATTTCGTTGGAAATATCTGTACTTAGATTCCACACAAAGAGGGTTTCTAAGATCCTGAACATATACATCAGTTAACCTCCGGAAGGTGAATATACACTTTGATACACAGCTTCACAAATTGATTCTTTTCGTTTTTATGGTGAGATATTTGTCTTTTCAGCATAGGTAACCATTCAGTCTTAAATGTCCCTTTCTATTTTCTATAAGAATTGTATTGCTTAACTGCTGAATCAAGACATAGGTTCAACTCACTGAGTCCAATGGACCCACAGCAAAGCAGTTTTACAGATATAATTCCTCTGGGTTTGAAATCCAGTCTTTTTGGTTTTTCCCATAGGTCGGGGTTTCATTGGAAATATCTGTTTTTAGATTCTACACAAACAGTGTTTCTAAGCTGCTGAATACAAACAGTTAAACTTTGGAAGGTGAATACACACATTACAAAGCAGTTTGTCAAGGAGCTTCCTTTTAGTTTTTATTGTGAGATATTTGTCTTTTCACAATAGGCCTTCATTCACTCTGAAATGACTGTTTCTAGTTTCTACCCAAAGGGTAGAAACTATTGAATGAAAACATAGTTTCAACTCTTTGAGTTGAAAAATTACACAGCAAATCAGTATCTAAGATACTTTACTCTTACTTTCCTAGAGAGTCTTTCTAATTTTTACCACAGGCTGGGGTTTGTTTCACATATATGTTTTTAAAATCTACACTAAGAGTGTTCCTAAGCTGCTGAATACAAACATCAGTTAAACTCTGGAATGTGAATTCACACGTTGCAAAGCAGTTTTACAAACAGCTTCCTTTTAGTTTTTATTGTGAGATATTTGCCTTTTCACCAGAGGCCCCCATTCAGTCTGATATGTCTCTTTCTAGACTCTACAAGAAGAGTGTTTCTAAACTGCTGAATAAAAACATAAGTTCAACTCTTTGAGTTGAACCGACCGACAGTAAAGTAGTTAAAGTAGTTCAAAAGATTTCTTTTCTCTGGGTTTCAATGCCAGTCTTTCTGGATTTTCCTATATGATGGGGCTTTCTTGGAAATATCTGTTTTTACAGAAAGAGTGCCAGCCAAAATTTTCCGTGCCTGAATATATGTTCACCAGGAGCAGAGGAGCTGGTTGTCTCTGAAGAATGAGAGACGAAGGGCAGGTGAAATGATAAACCACCTTGTGGAGAGGTCAAAGCCCAACCAGGTAGCCATCCAGTGGCACATGGAGACTGAGAGAGTGTCCCTGTCCCACATGGGCATAGAATCCCAGAGCTCCATGATCATTGAACCTGTAGAGTCATCCAGAAACACGTTTGAAGGGGGAAACAGACATAAAATGCATCCCTAGGAAGTTTCCCTTTGCTGGACTGGGGAGTGTTCTTTGTTGAAGACACTGAGCCAGACCAAGAAGCCTCTATATAGAAAGAGGAAGGGCGTATTCTTGGCCAGAGTCCAGGCCAAATACAGCACAATACCACCTCCACTGGCATCCAGGGGGGTGTGCCAAATGGTTGACTTGACCAGAAAGGCAAGCCTTGAAGTGACAGAGATTCTTGCCACATAACGTTCCTGGCACCCTGCTCTGGCCCTGTGTCGAGCTGTGCATAGATTTCTCAGTGAGTGCAAAGGCCAGTGCAGTGAGAACAATATTCTTCAAGGTCAGTGGAATCCCTGCTTCAGGTGGACAGTGAGCTGTGGTGAGGCTTTTGTCTTTGGCTGGGGGTTGTTATCATCTTGGTCCTAAGAAAGAGGCCACTCATGATGGGGAGGTGACTGAAACCCATGCTGTTCCAATGCTGCTCCCTCTCCACTTTGCCCAGGCCTTCGCAAATGCAAGTTAGACCTGCCAGGATAATGACTGGCGACAGGCCACGCCACACAGGCAGAGATGCAGGGAGATGCTCAGCAAAACAGAGGACATCAAGCAACAAACAGCCCTCCAGTGTACACGGTACACAAGTCACAACACTCACACAGATACACACAAACACAAACATATGCAGTGAGTCAGAAAGACAGAGAGCTGGAAAGAAGGGAGAGAGAAACCACAGAGAGACCTACAGGCAGACAGACACAAACTACACTCCTTTCACACACACAGACACACAGCAGTGGCACAGTATGACTCACCTCAGAGCAGCACCTGAAACTGCAGGGATCTGTTGTCCACCACTAGGATGCTTGGATGAGAGAGCAGACCATGGGCACACAGGCAGAGGTGTCCTTGAGGTGACCAGTGCATGACAATTGGGGAGATTCACCTGTATACTGTCAGCAGAGACCTGAGACTGGGATTTCTAGCTGATCCCCCAGTGCTCCCTCTGCCTGAGTTTTCTTCCTCCTGGCCCACCTTGGGCAAATCCTGCCCTCCAGAGACTATCCTGTGAATGTACTGATGAGGAGTGGCCTGAGCACCATTCCTGACACACTGCCACAGGGGGCTCCTCTTTTGTGACATCTCAGGAACCCAACATCATGGCAATGGTGAATGTCACTATGACCCAAGGAGAGGCTAGTGCTTCATGTATGCACATTGCCATGACCAACTAGACTCACCCGTGGCTCCCAGAAGTCAGCCTGCAGCCCTTTAAGTTATGGCTGCAGCAGAGGTGGTGGCAGAGAGCATGGTGACAAAAGAGGCGGGTAAGTGGAGGCCTGTGAAAGGGGCACGCATGAGACCAAGTCAGAGTAACACCCATAGGACTTGTGTCCTCAGGGCCTCCATGAGTGAGCAGTCTTTTGCTTCATCTCCCTGCGGAAGAGGAGTTTCAGGGCACCCTATGGGCTCTCTGGACTCTGCCTAGGATACAATTTAGGATCCTGGCAGGATAAGCAGGAATGGAATTACAATGGAGAAAGGTGGGAAGCCCCTTGCTGGGTTCAGAAAAATCCCATGGGCACCAAGGCTTGATGCCCCACCCTGCCACCCAGCAGGTACTCCTGATGATACTGCCCCTGCACCCAGGGAAATTCAATCCTTTGTCTCACTTTCTGGCATTCATGGCAGCAAACAGGTTCAGTGCTTGAAGGCTCTTTCCCCAGGAGCAGAGGGCCAGATGGCCTTCAAGAATGAGAGGAAGGGCAGGTGTATTGCAACACTGCCTTGTGGAGAGGGCAAAAGGTGGCCAAGCAACCATCTGGTGGGGCATGGAGACTGAGAGAGCATTCCTGTCCCACATGGGAATGGAAGCCCAGAGCTCCAAGATAATCGCACCTGCCCAGTCATCCAGAAACAGGTTTGGAGGTGGAAACTGACAGGAAATGCATCCCCAGGAAGTTTACCCCTGCTGTACTGAGGAGTGTCCTTTGTTGAAGTCACTGAGCCAGACCAAGAAGTTTCTACAGAAAGAGACAGAGAACGAAGCCTAGGGTAGATAACAGGCAAAATACAGCACAATGCCACCTCCACAGGCATCCGGATTGGGGGAGTGCCAAACGGTTGACTTAGCTAGAAAGTCCAGCGTTGAAGTGAGAGATGCTTGCTACATCCCATTCTAGGTGCCGTGTTCTGGCCATGTGTCAAGCTGTGGCTAGATTTCTCAATGAGGGCAAAGGCCAGAGAATTCAAAAACATCTTATTCAAGGTCGGTGGGCAGCCCTCCTGCAGGTGGACAGTGAGCTGTGGTAAGGCTTTTGTTCATGGCTGGGGATGTGATCATCTTGGTCCTAAGAAAGAGGCTGCTCAGGATGTGGAGGTGACTGAAACCTATGATGGTCTGATGTAGCTCCCTACCCACCTTGCTTAAGCCTTCACAAACACTAGATGGAACTGCCGGGAAATGAATGACAATCAGCCATGGGACCCAGACAGAGATGCAGGGAGAGGCTCAGCAAAAGAGAGGCTGTAGTGCAAGAAACTGCCCTCCAGCACACAGGGCACATGTGTCCCAACACACACACACACACATACACAGGCATACATGCACACAGGCAGACACAGACACAGAATGTGAGAAAGAGAGGGAGTGGGAAAGAAGGAGAGATAATCCAGAAAGACATACAGGTGCACACACACAAACAACACACTTTCCACACACACACAGACACACAGAAATGGCAGAGTATCACTCACCGCCAAGCAGCCCCTGAAACTGCAGGGTTCCATTGTCCACCACTAGGACACTCAGGTGAGAGGACAGCCCACAGGCACAGAGGCAAAGGTGTCCTGGAAATGACCAGGACACTATATTTGAGGAGACTCTCCTGTACACAACCGGTACTGGCCTGAGACTGGGATTCTGCAGTGCTCCCCTAGCGCTCCCTCTGCCTGAGGTTTCTTAGTTCTGGCCCATCTTTGGTGATTCCTGGCCTCCAGACACATTCCTGTGGATGTTCTGGCTAAGAGAGGTCTGAGGCACGTGCCTGACACACTGCCACAGGGGACTTCTCCTTTGTGACTTCTCAGGAACCTATCACTGGGGCAATGCTGAATGCCATTATGACCCAAGGAGTGGCTCATACTTTGTGTGTGTACAGTGGTGAGGTGAAATTGACTCCCGCCTTGCTCTGAAATGTCAGGCTGCTCCCTGTTTAAGAAATGGCTGAGGTGGAGGTGGTGGCAGAGAAAACGGTGATGAAAATGGCAGGTTTGGAGAGGCCTGGGAAAGGATCGTGTTCGAGACCAACCCAGGGTCACACCCATAGGACCTAATCTTCACCTGCTCTTCCTCTCTCATTCTTGAGAGCCATCCTGCTCCTCTGTTCCTGGGGAAAGTGTCATCAAGCACTGAATCTTTTGGCTGCTATGGATGTCAGGGAGTAAGTGAAAGGGATTGGGTTTCACTGGGTGCAGGGAAAATTGCATCAGGGTACCTGCCATGTTGCAGGGTGGGGACTCCATGCCATGGGGCCATAAGATCTTTTTGAGCCCCAGTGAGGTCTTTCCTGCCTCTTGTTATTGTAATCTCATTCCCACTTACCCAGGTGGGATCCTAATTGAGACCCAAGGAGTCCTGGTGCCCATAGGATGCCCTTAACCTATTTTTCTGCCAGGAAATGAAGCAGAAGACCACTTGCTCATGGAGGCCCTGAGGACATGAGTCCTGTGGGTTTGACTGGGGCATGTTCTCTTGCACCCCTTTCCCAGACTCCCACATACTGGCTACTTTCACTGCTGCTTTCTCTGCTGCCACCTCCACCACAGCCATTTCTTAAATGGGCCACAGCGTGACTTCCTGGAGAAAGGCAGGAGTCAAGTTCACTACACCAGTGCACATGTGCGAAGAAGTAGCAGCTCATTGCATCATAGTGACATTCACGGTTGTCTGGTGATGGGTTCCTGTGATGTCAGAAAGGAAGAGCCCCCTGTGGCAGTGTGTCTGGAACAGGGCTCAGGCCCCACCTCTCCAGGACGTTCACATGATAGTTTCTGGACAGGATAGTCTCTGGAGGCCAGGATTCGAAGGAGGTGGGCCAGGAGGAAGAAACCTCAGGTGGAGGGAGGGAAGAGGGAGCAGAGCAGAATCCCAATCTCAGGTCTGCACCCACTGGCGTACAGGAGAGTCTCCCTAAATGTCGTACTCTGGTCATCTCAAGGACAACTCTGCTTGTGTGCCCATGGGCAGTTCTCTCAATCAAGGATAATAGTGGTGGACAATAGAACCCTGCAGATTCAGGGTCTTCCTGGGGGTCAGTGATACTCTGCCACTGCTGTGCGTCTGTGTGTATGGACTCTTTCTTTTCTTTCATGCTCCTTTTCTTTCTGACACACTGCCTCTGTGTGTGTGCTTGTGTGTGTGTGTGTGTGTGTGTGTGTGTGTGTGTGTGTGTGTGTTGGAATGTGTGGCTGGTCATTGGTTGTTTCCCTGGTGGTTCCAGTTACTGATTGTGAAGACCTGAGTAACACTGGTACGGAGGAGCATCATACAGGGATAGGTTTCAGTCACCTCCCCTTCCTAAGTGGTCTCCTTCTTAGAACCAAGGTGATCACACCCCATAGCCATGGACAAAAGCCTCACCACAGCTCACTGTCTACCTGCAGAAGGGCTGCCCACCGACCTCAAAGATGATGGTTCTCACTTCTCTCTCCTTAATCCTCACTGAGAAATCTAGCCCCAAACGGGATGTGGCATGCATCTCTGTCACTCCAATGCTGGCCTTTCTGTCCAAGTCAACCATTTGGCACTCCCCACCCTCGATGACCATGGAGTTTGCATTGTGCTGTATTTGGACTGGACTCTGGCCTAGGCTCTGTCCTCCCTCTTTCTCTGCAGAGGTTTCTTGGTCTGGCTCAGTGTCTTCAACAAAGAATACTCCTCAGTCCAGCAGGGGGAAACTTGGTGGGGATGCGTTTCATGTCTGTTTCCACCTCAAAACTTGTTTCTGGCTGATTGGACGGGTGTGATAATCGTGGAGCTGTGGGCTTCCATCCCTGTGTGGGACTGGTATGCTCTCTCGGTCTCCATGTGCCACTGGATGGCTGCCTGGTTGGCCTGTGCCCTCTCCACAAGGCCATGTTGCAATTCACCTGCCCTTCCTCTCTCATTCTTAAAGGCCATTCGGTTCCTCTGCTCTTGAGAAAAGTGCCTTCAAGCACTGAATCTTCAGGCTGCCGTGGTTGCCATGGAACAAACCGAAGGGATTGGGTTTTTTAGGGTGCAGCAGAGCTTGCTTCAGGAGTACCTGCAGGGTGGTGGGGTGGGAAGGCACACCTTGAGGCACATGGGATCTTTCTGAGCCCCAGCAAAGTCCTTAACCCCTATCTCCATTGTAATCCCATTCCTGCTTATACAGGTGAGATCTAAATGGGATCCAAGAAGGAGTATGGAAGCCCATCAGGCATCCTGAACTTCCTCTTCTGCTGGGAACTGAAGCAGAATAACAGTTGCTCAGGGAGGCCCTGAGGACATGAGTCCTCTGGGTTTGACCCTGGTTTGGTCTCGTGCACATCTCTTTCTTAGGCTTCCACAAACCTGCCACTTTTGACGCACCACCTCTGCCACATCCATTTCTTAAACCAGCCTCAGCCTGACTCTTCGGAGCCAGGCTGGAATTGAGTCCGCCTTGCCAGTGCACATGTCTGAAGCACCAGCCACTCCTCGGGTCATAGTGACAATCACCGTAGCCTGGGTGATGAGTTCCTGAGAGGTCACAAAGGAGGATTACACCGTGGCAGTGTGTCAGGAATGGGGCTCAGAACCCTCCTCGCCAGGACGTCCACATGATAGTCTCTGGAGGCCAGGATTCACTGAAGGTGGGACAGTAGGAAGAAACCTCAGGCAGAGGGAGCAGCAGGAGAACAGCAAGGAATCCCAGTCTCAAGCCTATGCCGAAGGTGTACAAGTCAGTCTGCCAAATATCATGCCCTGTTCATCTCCAGGACACCTCTCCCTGTGTGTCCATGTGCTGTTCTCTCATCCGAGTTTCTAGTAATAGACAATGAAACCCTGCAACTTCCGGGAGTTCAACAAAAACACAGAAAACAGATTCAAAGATATCTTTCCTTGTAGTATCAAAGAGTCTTTCTGTTTTCTCCTATTGACCGGGTTTTTGTTGGAAATGTCTGTTTTTGAAATCTACCCAAGAAGTGTTTCTAAGCTGATGAATACAAACATCAGTTAAACTCAGGAAGGTGATTACACACATTGCAAAGCAGTTGAACAAATAGCTTCCTCTTAGTCTTTAGTGTGAGATATTCGTCTTTTCACCATAGGCCTCCAATCAGTCTAAAATGCCCCTTTCTAGATTCTACATGAAGTGAGCTTCTCAACTGCTGAAACAAAATATAGGTTCACTTCTCTGAGTTGGACAGAAACACAGCAAAGTAGTTTAAAGGCTATCTCTCTTCTGTATTTCAATGTCAGTTCTGGTTTTTCCCATAGGCTCGGATTTGTTGGAAACATCTGTTTTTAAATTCTACACAAAGAGTGTTTCTAATCTGTTGAATACAAACATCAGTTAAACCTTGGAAGGTAAATGCACACATTGCAAAGCAGTTTCATGAATAGCTTCCTTTTAGTTTTTATTGTGAGATATTTGAATTTTCGCCATAAACCTCCATTCAGTTTTAAATGTCTCTTTCTAGATTCAACACGAAGTGTGTTTCTAAACTGCTGAATCAAAATATAGTTTCCACTCTCTGAGGTGAACGAACACATAGCAGAGCAGTTTCAAAGACATCTTTCTTCTGGGTTTCAAAGCAAGTCTATCTGGTTTTTCCCATAAGCCAAGGTTTCCTTGGAAATATCTGTTTTTAAATTCTAAACAAAGAGGGTTTCTAGACTGCTGAATACTAACAACAGTTAAACACTGGAAGGTGAATGCACATATTGCACAGCAGTTTCACAAGTAGAATCTGTTTGATTTTTATTGTGAGATGTTTATCTTTTCACCACAGGCCTCCATTCAGTCTGAAATATCCCATTCTAGATTCTACAAGAAGTGTGTTTCTAAGTAGCTGAATCAAAACCGCTCTCTGAGTAAAACAGAGACATAGAAAGTGGTTTCTAAGATATCATTCTTCTGTGTTTCAAAGCCAGTATTTCTGGTTTCTCCAAAGGACTGGGGTTTCATTGGAGATACCTGTTTTTAGAATCTACACAAAGAGTGTTTCTATGCTGCTGAATACAAACATCAGTTAAACTCAGAAAGGCCAATGCACACATTGCAAAGCAGTTTCACAAATAGCTTCCTTTTAGTTTTTATTGTGACATATTTTTCTTTTCACCATAGGCCTCCATTCAGTCTGAAATTTCCCTTTCTAGATGCTACACAAAGTGTGTTTCTAAACTGCTGAATTAAAACCTTGGTTCCACTCTCTGAGTTGAAAGGACACAGAGCAAAGCTGTTTCAATGATATCTTTCTTCTTGGTTTCAAAGCCAGTCATTCTGGTTTTTCCTATAGGCCAGTGTTCTGTTTGCAATATTTGTTTTTTAAAATCAACACAGAGTGTTTCTGAGCTGAATGAATACAAATATCAGTTAAACTCTGGAAGGTGAATGCACACATTGCAAAGTAGTTTCAGAAATAGCTTCCTTTTATTTTTTATGGTGAGATATTTTTCTTTTCACCATAGGCCTCCATTCAGTCTGAAATGTCCCTTTCTAGATTGTACACCAAGTGTGTTTCTAAACTGGTGAATCAAAAGATACTTTCACCTCTCTAAGTTGAATGGACACACCACAAAGCAGTTTCAAAGATATCTTTCCTCTGGGTTTGATAGCCATTCTTTGTTTTTTTTTCCCATAGGCCAGGCTTTCCTTGGAAACATCTGATTTTAAAACCTCCACTACAAGTGTTTCTAAGCTGCTGAATACTAAAATTATTTTAACTCTGGAAACTGAATGCACACATTGCAAATCAGTTTCACATATAGCTTCCTTTTAGTTTTTATTTTGAGATATTTGTATTTTCACCATAGACCTCCACTCAGTCTGAAATATCCCTTTCTATATTCTACCCAAAATGTGTTTCTAAGGTGCTGAATGAAAACATAGGTTCAACTATTCGAGTTGAAATGACACACAGTAAAGCAGTTTCTAGGATATGTTTCCTGAGTTTCAAACCAAGTCTTTATATTTTTTCCTATAGGCTGGGGCTTTCCTGGAACTGCCTGGTTTTAAATTCTTCAGAATACATGTCAGCCAAAATATTCAGTGATTGAATGCACATTCCCCAGGAGCAAAGTAGCCAATTGGCCCTCAATAATGAGAGAAGAAGGGCAGGTGAATTGCAAAACCACCTTGTACAGAGGACAAAGCCAGCCAGGTAGCCATTCAGTGGCACATGGAGACTGAGAGTGTCCCATTGCCACACAATGATTGAAGCTTAGCGCTCCATGATCTTAGCACCTGCCCAATCATCCAGAAACAAGTTTGGAGGGGGAAACAGCCATGAAACACGTCCCTATGGAGTTTCCTCCTGCTGGACTATGGAGTGTTCCTTGTTGAAAACATTGAGGTGGACCAAGAAGCCTCTACAGAGAAAGAGAGATGACAGAGCCTAGGGGAGAGCCCAGGCAAAATAAAGCACAATGCCACCTACATGGGCATCCGGGGGTGTGGATGACTTGGCCAGAAAGGCAAGCATTGGAATGGCAGAGATGCTTGCCACATAACTTTCTGGGCACCCTGTTCTAGACTTATGTCTAGTTGTGGCTATATTTCTCAGTAAGCGCAAAAGCAGGAGAAGTGAGAGGTCGGTGGGCAGCTTAGAGGTCGGTGGGCAGCTCTGCTGCAGGTGGACAGTAAGCTGTGGTGAGGCTTTTGTCCATGGGTGGGGGTGTGTTCATCTTGATCCTAAGAAAGAGGCCACTCACAATGGGGAGATGACTGAAACCCATGATTTTCTGACACAGCTCCCTCCCCACGTTTCCCAGGCCTTTACAAATGCCAGCAGAAACCACCAGGGAAATGACTGATGACCGACCAGGCAACACAGGAAGAGACGAATGGAGAGGCTCAAAAAAGAAAGGCTGTCATGCAAGAATCCACCCTCAAGTGCACAGGGCACCAATGTTTCAACACACACAAACATACATGCACACACACAGAGGCAGTGAGTCAGAAAGAGAGGGAGTGAGAACAAAGAGAGAGAGAAACCAGAGAGACATGCAGACACACATACAGACAGAAAAACCCCTTCCACACACAGACACACAGCAGTGGCATGATATCACTCACACACAGGCAGGACCTGAAGTTGCATGGATCTGTTGTCCACCACTAGGACACTTGGGTGAGACAGCAGCCCACAGGCACACAGGCAGAGGTGTCCTGGAGATAATCAGGGCATGACAACTGGGGAGACTTACCTGAACACCGTTGGTGGAGACCTGAGACAGGGATTCTGTGCTGATCCCCCAGCGCTCCTTCTGCCTGAAGTTTCTTCCTCCTGGCCTACCTTCAGACAATGCTGGCCTCTGGAGACTACTCTGTGGATGTCCTGGTGAGGAGGGGTCTGAGCATCGTTCCTGACACATTGCTCAGGGAGGTCCTCCTTTACGACCTCTCAGGAACCCATCACCAGGGCAATGGTGAATGTCACTATGACCAGAGGAAAAGCTAGTGCTTCATGCATGTGCACAGGCATGGCTGACTTGACTCACGCCTGGCTCCCGGAAGTCAGGCTGCATCCCTTTTAAGATATGACTGCGATGGAGCTTGCAGCAGAGAAATCAGTGGTAAAAGTGGCAGGTTTGGGGAAGCCTGGGAATGGGCCATATATGAGACCAAGCCAGTGTCAAACCCATAGGATTGATGTCCTAAGGGCCTCCACAAGTAAGCAGTCTTCTGCTTCAGCTCCCAGGAGATGAGGATATTCAGGGTGCCAGATGGGCCCTCTGGACTCCACCTATGATACCATTCAGGATCCCATCTGGGAAAGCGGAAATGGGATTACAATGGAGAGAGGCAAGGAGGCACTCGCTGGAGCTCAGAAAGATACCAAGGGCCTCAAGGCATGGGGCACCACCCCGCCACCCAGCAGGAACTCCTGACCCAAACTCCCCTGCACCCAGGGATACCCAATCCCTACAGTTTGCTCCCTGGCATCCATGGTAGCCAAAAGACTCAGTTCTTGAAGGCTCTTTCCCAAGGAGCAGAGGAGCCGGGTAGCCCTCAAGAATGAGAGGAAGGGCAGGTGAATTGCAAAATCACCTTCTGGAGAGGGCCAAGGATACCCAGGAAGCCATCCAGTGGGACATGAAGACCCAGAGCATCCATGT
This sequence comes from Callimico goeldii, assembly GCA_963573925.1. Lineage (NCBI taxonomy): Eukaryota > Metazoa > Chordata > Mammalia > Primates > Cebidae > Callimico > Callimico goeldii. The sequence continues at coordinate 17,968 of CAUYOR010024581.1, forward strand.
CCCAAACGGGGATGGAAGACCATAGCTCCATGATCAACACACTCCAGATTTGGAGGGGGAAAGTGACATGAAACACATCCCTACCAAGTTTCCCCAGCTGGACTGTGAAGTGTTCTTTGTTGAAGATATTAAACCAGACCATGGAGCCTCTACAGAGAAAGATGGAGGATGGAACCTAGGGCAGATTCCAGGCCAAATACAGCAAAATGTCACCGCTATGGGCATCTGGGTTGTGGGAGTGCCAAACGGTTTAGTTGGCCAGAAAGTCCAGCAATGGAGTGACAGAGATGCTTGCCACATCCCATTCTTGGTGCTGTGTTTCTGCCCTGTTGTAAAGTTTTGGCTAAATATCTCAATGAGGGCAAGTGCCAGAGAATTGAGAACCAACTTCTTTGAGGTCAGTGGGCAGCCCTCCTGCAGGTGGACAGTGAGCTGTGGTGAGGCTTTTTGTCCATGACTGGGGGTGTGATCATCTTGGTGGTTAGAAAGAGGCGCTCAGGGTAGGCAGGTGACTAAAACCAAGACTCTACAGAGAAAGAGGAAAGACAGAGCCTAGGCCAGAGTCCAGACCAAATACCGTACAATGCCATCTCCAAGGGCATCCAGGTTGGTGGAGTGCCAAATGGTTCACTTGACCAGAAAGGCCAGGGTTGGCATGACAAAGATGCTTGTCACATCCCATTCTTGGAACCCATCTCAGGCCCTGTGTTGAGCTGTTACTAAATTTCTCAGTGAGAGCAAAGGTGAGAGAAGTGAGAACCATCTTTTCTGAGGTCAGTGGGCAGCCACTGGCCATGCCACACAGACAGAGACGAAGGGAGATGCTCAGCAAAAGAGATGCTCTAGTGCAAAGAACCACCATTCTGCTCACAGGGCACACACGTCCCAACACACACACGTACAGACACAGATGCAGCGCATCAGAAAGAGAGGGAGTGGGAAAGAAGAGAGAGAGAAATCAGAGAGAGACATACAGGTGAACACACACAAACAACACCTTTTCCACACACATGGACACACGACAGTGGCACAGTATCGCTCACCCCTAGGAAGCTCCTTGAGCTACAACATTCTTTTGTCCACCAGTAGGACCCTTGGGTGTGAGAGCAACCCACAGGCATCCAGGAAGAAGTGTCCTGGAAATGACCAGGACAGGACAATTTGAGAGATTCACCTGTACACCATTGGCAGAGACCTGAGACTGGGATTTGACGATGCTCCCCTGTTGCTCCCTCTGCCTGAGGTTTCTTCCTCCTTGCCTACCTCTTGAGAATCCTGGCATCCAGAGACTATCCTGTGGATGTCCAGGAGAGGAGAGACCTGAGCACAGCTTTTGACACACTGCCACAGGGGATTTCTCCTTTGATACATCTAAGGAACCCATCACCGGGGCAAGGGTAAATGTCAGTATGACCCAAGGAGTGGCTCGTGCTTCATGCAAGTGCACTAGTGTGGCTGATTCGACTCCTGACTGGCTCTGGGAAGTCAGTCTGTGGTCCCTTTAAGAAATGGCTGCAGTGGAGGTGGTGGCAGAGAAAGAGGTGGCGAAAGTGGCAGATTTGAGGAGGCCTGGGAAAGGGGCATGCATGAGACCAAGCAAGGGTAAAATCCATAGTATTCATGTCCTCAGGGCCTCCACCAGGGAGTGGTCTTTGGCTTCAGCTCCTGTCAGAAGAGGAGACTAAGGGCCCCTGAAGGGCTCTCTGTACTCCACCTAGGATACCCAGGTGATAGCTGAGTTTGGCTCTCACGTGGGTAAACTGGAATGGGATTACAATGTAGAGAGCCAGGAAGGTCCTTTCTGGAGCTAAGAAAGATCCCAAGGGCCACAAGGTGTGGTGATCCACCCTGCCACCAGGCAGGTACCTCTGATGCAAACTCCCCTATACCCAGCGAAACCAAATACCTATACCTCACTCCTTGGCATCTGTAGCAGCTAAAATATTCAGTGCTTGAAGAAATTTTGCCCAGGAGCCAGAGAGCTGGATGGCCATAATGAATGAGAGAAAAAAGGCAGATGAATTGCCACACTGCCTTGTGGAGCAGGCAAAGGCCATCCAGGCCACCATCGAGTGGGATATGGAGACTGAGAGAGCATCTCTGTCCCACATGAGGATGGAAGCCCAGAGTTTCACTATCATTGCACCTGCCCAATCATTCGGAAACAAGTTTGGAGGGGTAAAGAGACCTGAAATGCATCCCCTCCAAGTTTCCACCTGCTGGACCTGGAGTGTTCTTTGCTGATGACACTGAGCCAGACCAAGAAGACCCTTCAGAGAAAGAAGAAGGATGGAACCTAAGGCAGATTCCAGGCCACATGCAGCACAAAGCCACCTCCATGGGCATCTGGGTTGGGGGAGTGCCAAATGGTTGACTTGGCCAGAAAGGCCAGTGTTGGAGTGAGAGATGCTTGCCACATTCCATCCATGGTGCCATGGTCTGCCCCTGTGTTGAGCTGTAGCTAGATTTCTCAATGAGGGCAAAGGTGAGAGAAGTGAGAACCGTCTTGGAGGTCAGTGGGCAGCCCTTCTGCAGGTGGAAAGTGAGCTCTGGTGAGACTTCTGTCCATAGCTGGACTGTGTGATCATCTTGGTATAAAGAAAGAGGCCACTCAGGATAGGGAGGTGACTGGAACCTATGCTGGTCTGACACAGCCCACTCCCCACGTTGCCCAGGCCATCAGAAACGCTAGCTCTATCCACCAGGGAAACAACTGATGACCAATCATGTGACCCAGGCAGAGCTACAGGGAGAGGCTCAGCAAAACAAAGGCCATCTTGCAAGAAACAATCCTCCAGCACACAGGGCACATGTGTCCCAACACACACACATGCACACACACAGAAGCAGACAGTGAGAAAGAGAGGGAGTGGGAAAGAAGAGAGAGAGAAATCAGAGAGAGACATACAGGTATACACACACAAACAACACCTCTTCCACATGCACAGACACACAGCAGTGGCAGAGTATCACTCACCCCCAGGCAGCCCCTGAAGTTGCAGGTTTCTGTTGTTCACCACTAAGATCCTCAGGTGAGAGAGCAACCCAAGGGCACACAGGTAGAGGTGTCCTGGAGATTACCTGGGCATGACATTTTGGGAGACTCTCCTGTACACTGTTGCCAAAGGCCTGAGACAGGGATTCTGTACTGCTCCCCCTGGGGCTACTTTGACTGTGGTGTCTTCCTCCTGGCCCAACTTCCATGAATCCTGGAGTCTGGAGACAATCCTGTCCAGAGACTATCCTGTGGACACCCTGGTGAGGGGGGGTCCTGAGCACCATTCCTGACACACTGCCACAAGAGTCTCCTCCTATGTGAAGTCTCAGGAACCCATCACCAGAGCAATGGTGAAAGCCACTATGACAAGAGGAGCTGCTCATGCTTCACACATGGGCACCAGCTAGGAGAACTCAACTCCTGCCTGGCTCCTGGAAGTCAGGATGTGGCTGGTTTAAAAAACGGCTGCAGCAGAGGTGGTTGGGGAAAATACGGGGACAAATGCAGTGGGTTTGGGGAGACCTGGAAAAGGGGCATGTGGGAGACCAAGCCAGGGTCAAACCAATAGGGATCGTGTCCTCAGAGCCTCCATGAGCAAGTGGTCTTCTGCTTCAGCTCCTGGCAGAAGTGGAGATTCTGGGTGCTGATAGGCTGCCTGGACTCTTCCTCGGATCTCATTTTGGGTCCCACCTGGGTAAGCAGGAATGGGATTAAAATGGAAAGAGTCAGGAAAATCCTTGCTGGAGCTAAGAAAGATCCCAAGGGCCACAAGGTGTGGTGTCCCACCCTGCCATCAGGAAGGTACCCCTGATGCAACCTCCCCTGTACCCAGCAAAACCAAATACCTATACCTCACTCCCTGGCATCTGTAGCAGAAAAAAGATTCAGTGCTTAAAGGCACTTTGCCCAGGAGCAGAGAAGTCGGATGGCCCTCAAGAATGAACGAGGAAGGGCAGGCGAATTGCAACACTGCCTTGTGGAGAGGGCAAAGGACAGCCAGGCAGCCATCCAGTGGTATATTGAGACTGAGAGAGCCTCCTTTTCCCACACGGCAATGGAAGCCCACAGCTCCATGATCATCACATCTGCCCAACCATCTGGAAACAGGGTTGGAGGGGGAAACAGACATGAAATGCATCCCCACAAAGATTCCCTCTGCTGGACTGTGAAGTGTTCTCTGTTGAAGGCACTGAGTCAGACCAAGAAACCTCTACAGAGAAAGATGGAGGATGGATCCTAGGCCAAAATCCAGGCCAAATTCAGCACAATGCCACCTTCTCAGGCATCTGGGTTGGGGAATGCCAAACAGTTGACTTGGTCAGAAAGGCTAGTTTTGGAGTAAGAGGTGCTTTCCACATCCCACACTTGGCACCCTGTTCTGATTGTGTCGAGCTGTGGCTAGATTTTTCAGGTAGGGCAAAGTTCAGAGAAGTGAGAACCATCCTCTTTTAGGTTGGTGAGCAGTGCCTTTGCTGGTGGACAGTGAGCTGTGGTAAGGCTTTTGTCCATGCCTGGGGGTTTGATCATCTTGGTCCTAAGAAAGAGGTCCCTCAGGATGGGGAGGTTACTGAAATCCAAGCTGGTCCAATGCACCTTCCTCCCCACGTTGCCTAGGCATTCACAAATGCCAGCTGGAAAAGGTGGGGAAATGACTGCCGACCGGCCATGCATCCCCGGCAGAGAGGCGGGGAGAAGCTCAGCAAAAGAGAGGTCGTCATGCAAGGAACTGCCCTCTGATGCAGAGGGAACAGGCATTCCAACACACACACACACACACACACACACACACACACACACACACACACACACGCTCACACACAGACACAGTGAGTCAGAAAGAGAAGGAGCAGGAAAGAAGAGAGAGAGAAACCAGGGAGAGACATACAGGCATACACACACAAACACCCCTTCCACATACACAGACACAGAGCAATCACAGAATATCACTCACCCCCAGACAACCCCTGAAGCTACAGGGTTCTGTTGTATACCACTAGAACCCTTGGGTGAGAGAGCAGCCCATGGCACACAGGCAGAGTTGTCCTGGAGATGACCATGGCATGATAATTGGGGAGACTCAACTATACAACATCAGTGGGGACCTGAGACTGGGATTCTGCCGCTCCCCCGGGGCACCCTCCACCTGAGGTTTCTTCCTCCTGGCCCACCTTCTGCATTTCCTGGACTGTAGAGACTATCCTGTGGATGTCCTGGTGAAGAGGGGCCTAAGATCTGTTCCTGACACACTGCCTTAGGGGCCTCCTCTGTGACATCTCAGGTACCCATCACTGAGGCCACGGTGAGTGTCACTATGACCAGAGCAGTGGCTCATGCTTCATGCATGTGCTGTGGCGTGGCTGAGTCTACTCATGCTTGGCTCCCAGAAGTAAAGGCATAACCTCTTTAAGGAATGGCTGCAGTGAAGTTAGTGGTGGCGAAAGCTGAGGCTAAAGCAGTGGGATTGGGGAGGCCTAGGAAAGGAGTGTGCATGAGATGAACCCAGAGTCAATCATATAGGACTCGTTTCCTCAGGGCTTCCACTAGTGAGCTATCTTCTGCTTTGCCTCCCAGTGAAAAAAAACATTCAGGGCACCTGATGGGCTCTCTGGGCTCCACCTAGGATAACACATAGGATCCCACATGTATAAGTGGGGATGGGATTACAATTGAGAGACTCGGGAAGTGTCTCACAGGGGCTGAGAAAGATCCCATGAGCCCCAAGGAAAGTCCTCCTGAAGTAGCCTCCCCTGTCAACCGGAAAGTACTCCTGACGTAGTCTCCGCTGCACCCAGGGAAACTCAATCCCTTTGGCTCACTCCCTGGCATCCTTGGGAGCCAAAAGTTTGAGGGCTTGAAGGCACTTTCCATAGGAGTAGAGGACCTAAATGGCCCTCAAGAATGAGAGGAAGGCTGTTGATTCGCAATGCCACCTTATGGAGTGGGTAAAGGACTGCCAGGCAGTGATCCAGTGGGACATGGAGACCAAGAGAGTATTCCTGTCCCACACGGGGATGGAAACCCAGAGATCCATGATCATCGCACCTATCCGATCATCAAGAAACAGGTTTGGAGGAGGAAACGAACATGAAAAGCATCCCCAAGATGTTTCCCCCTGCTGGACTGTGGAGCGTTCTTTGTTGAAGACATTGAGCCAGACCAATAAGCCTCTACAGAGAAAGATGGAGGATGGAGCCTAGGGCAACCACCAGGCCAAATAGAGCACAATGCCATCTCCATGGCCATCCAGGTTGGGGGAGTGCCAAACGTTGACTTGGCCAGAAAGGCTAGCATTGGAGTGAGAGATGCTTTCCACATGCCATACTTGATGCCATGTTCCTACTGTGATGAGCTCTGGCTAGATTTCTCAATGAGGGCAAAGGCAAGAGAAGTGAAAACCATCTTCTTTGAGGTCAGTAGGCAGCCGCCCCGCAGGTGGACAGTGAGCTGTGGTGAGGCTTTTGTGCATGGCTGGAGGTGTGATCATCTTGGTCCTAAGAAAGAGGCTGCTCAGGATGGGGAGGTGACTGAAACCCATGCTGGTCCAATGCAGCTCCCTCCCCACATTCCCAGGCCTTCACACATGCCACCTCTATCCACTGGGAAAATGACTGATGACAGGACACTCAACTCTGGCAGAGATGCGGGGAAATGTTCAGCAAAAGAGAGGTTGTCATGCAGGAAACCACCCACTGGTACCTAAGGCACACCTCTCCAAACACTCAAACAGGCACATACACGTGCACAGGCAAACACAGACACAGAGAGTGAGAAACAGAGGGAGCAGGAAAGGAGAGAGAGAAACCAGAGAGAGACATACAGGTACACACACACACAAATAACACCCCTTCCACACACACAGACACACAGCAGGGGCAAAGTATCACTCACCCTAAGACTGCAGTGTCCGTTGTCCACCAGTAGGACACTCAGGTGATAGAACAGCCCACGCGCACACAGGCAGAGGTGTCCTCGAGACGACCAGGTCACAACATTTCGGTCACGTACACCATCGGCACATGCCTGAAACTGTTATTCCCCACTGCTTCCCTGGTGCTCCCTCTGCTTGAGGTTTATTCTGTCCTCTGGAGACTATCTTGTGGATGTCCTGTTGAGGAGGGGCCTGATCCCCATTCCTGACACACTGACACAGGGGGCTCCTCCTTTGTGATGTCTCAGGAACCCATCACTTGGGCAACGATGAACGTCTTTATGACCCTAGGAGTGGCTCATGCTTCTTGCATATGAATTGGCATGGCAAACTAGACTCCCTCCTGGCTTCAAAACATCAGACTGTGGCTCCTTTAAGAAATGACTGTGGATGAGGTGGCGGTAGTGAAAGAGGCAGAGAAAGCGGCATGTTTGGGGAGGCCTGGAAAGAGGTATGCAGGAGACCAAGCCAGGGTCAAACCCAGATGATTCATGTCCTCAGGGCCTCCAGGAGCGAACAGTCTTCTGCTCTGGCTCCTGGAGGAAGAGGAGATTCAAGGCACTTGATGGGCTCTCCAGACTATGTCTAGGATCCCATTTTGTAACCCACGTGGGTAAAGTAAAATGGGATTACAAGGGAGAGAGGCAGGAAGTCCCTCCCTGGGGCTCAGAAAGATCCCAACAGGTGGGAGCCACAACTTGACACATGGCCAAAACCCAGCACGAGGTATGGGATGTGGCAAGCTTCTCTGTCACTCCGATGCTAGCCTTTATGGCCAGGTTATCTGTTTGGCACTACATCCCACCCTAGATTCCCATGGAGGTGGCATTGTTCTGTATTTGGCCGGGACTCTGGCCTAGGCTCTATCCTCCCTCTTTCTATGTCTGCCCTCTTCCTGAGAAGCATAGAGGATTCTTGGTCTGGCTCATTGTCTTCAACAAAGAACTCTCCCCAGTTCTTCAAGAGGAAACTTGGTGGGGATGCATTTCATGTCTGTTTTCCCCTCCAAACCTGTTTCTGGAAGATGCAGCAGGTGCAATGATGGTGGAGCTCTGGGCTTTCATCCCCATGTGGGACAGGGATTCTATCTCAGTCTCTATATCCCACTCAGTGCCTTCCTGGTTGGCTTCTGCCCTCTCCACAAGGCGGTGTTGCAATTCACCTGCCCTTCCTCTCTGATTCTTGAGGGCTATCTAGCTCCTCCGCTCCTGGGGAAAGTGCCTTGAAGCACTGGATTTTTGGTTGGCATGGATGCCAGGTAGAAAGGCAAAAAGATTGGATTTTGCTGGGTGAAGGGTAGGTTGCATCAAGGGTACATGCTGGGTGGCAGGGTGGTAACAATCATCCCTTGGGGCCCATGGAATCTTTCTGAGCCCTAAGTGAGGGCCTTGTGGCATCTTTCTATTGTAATTCCATTCCTCTTTAGCCAGGTGGGATCCAAAATGGTATCCTAGGTGGAGTGCAGAGAACCCATCTGGCGCCATGAATCTCCTATCCTACCAGGAGCTGAAACAGACCTCTAGCTGGTGGAAGTCCTGAGAACATGAACCCTAATGATTTGACCCTGGATTTGTCTTGTGCACACTCCTTTCACAGGCCTCCCAATACCCACTGCTTTTGCCACTTCTTTCTGCACCATCACCTCTGCCACAGCCATTTCTTAAATTGGCCACAGCCTAACTTCCCAGAGCCAGGTGGGAGTCGACTCCACCTCGCCAGTGTGCATGAGAGAGGCATGAGTGGCTCCTTGGGTCATAGTGTCATTTACTGTTGCCCCAGTGATGGGTTCCTCAGATGACATAAAGGAAGAACCCCCTGTGGCAGTGTGTCAGGAATGGGGCTCAAGCCCCTCCTCACCAGAACATCCACAGGAGAGTCTCTGGAGGCCATTATTCACTGAATGTGGGCCAGGAGGAAGAAACCTTAGGTGGAGGGTGCACCAGGAGAGCAGGGTGGAATTGCAGTCTCAGGCCTCTGCCGGCAGTATAGGTAAGTCTCCCCAAATGTGGTGCCATGGTCATATTCAGGACACCTCTGCCTGTGTGCCCATGGACTGCTCTCTCACCCCAGGGTTCTAGTGGTGAACAACAGAACCCTGCAGCTTCAGGAGTTGCCTGGAGGTGAGTGATACTCTGCTACTGCTGTGTGTCTGTGTCTGTGGAAAAGGTGTTTTTTTTGTGTGTGAGCCTGTATGTCGCTCTGTTTTCTCTCTCTCTTCTTTCCTGCTCTCTCTCTTTCTCACTAGCTGTGTGTGTGCGTATATGTGTGTGTGTTGGGACACGTGTGCCCTGTGCACTGGAGGGAGGATTCTTACCCGACAATTCCTCTTTTGCTGACCATCTCCTCTGCGTCTCTGCCTGGGTCACATGGCCGATTGATGGTAGTTTCCTCACTGGTTACAGCTGGTGATTCTGAAGACCTGGGCAATGTGGGGAGGAGGCTGCATTGGACCAGCATGGGTTTCAGTCACCTTCCTATCCTGAGTGGCCTCTTCCTTAGGATGAATATGATCACTCTCTTCACCCATAGACAAACGCCTCACCACAGCTCACTGTCCACCTGCAGGATGGCTGCCCACTGACCTCAAAGAAGATGCTTTTCACTTCTCATGCCTTTACCCTCATTGAGAAATCTAGTCACAGCTCTATACAGGGATGAAACACTGCACCAAGTATGGTATATGGCAAGCATATCTGTCACTGCAAAGCTGGGCTTTCTGGCCAAGTCAACTGTTTGGCACTCCCCCAACCCGGATACCTATGGAGGTGGCATTCTGCTGTATTTGGACTGAAAGCTGCCCTAGGCTCTGTCCTCCATCTTTCTCTGTACAAATTCTTGGTCTGGCTCACCATCTTCAACAAAGAACAGTCCTCAAACATGCAGGGGGAAACTGTGGGAATGTGTGTCATATCTGTTTTCACCTCCAATCCTGTTTCTGGATGAATGGGAAGATGTAATGATCGTGGAGCTCAAGGCTTCCATCCCTGTGTGGGAAATGGATGCTCTCTCAGTCTCCATGTGCCACTGGATGGCTGCCTGGCTGGCCTTTGCCTTATCCACAAGGCGATGTTGCAATTCACCTGCCCTTCCTTTCATCCTTGAGGGCCAGAAGGCTCCTTTGCTCTTTGGGTAAGTGCCTGCAAGCACTGAATTTTTGGCTGCCACAGATGCCAGGGAGTGAGACAAAAGGATTGGGTTTCTCTGGGTACAGGGGAGGTGACATCAGGAGAACCTGCTATGCGTCAGGGTGGAGCACCACACCTTGGGCCCATGGGATCTTTCACAGCACCAGTGATGGCCTTCCATCCTCTCTCCATTGTTATCCCATTCCTGCTTACCTAGGTGGGATCCAGAATGATATTTTAGGTGGAGTCCAGAGACCCCTTCAGATGCCCTGAATGTCCTCTTCCACCAGGAGCCAAAGTACAAGACTGCTAGCTCCTGGAGGCCCTGAAGATATGAGTCCTATGGGTTTGATTCTGGCTTGGCCTCATGCACACCCCTTTCCCAGGCCTCCCCAAACCTGTTGCTTTCTCTGCCACTTTCTCCTCCACCACCTCCTCTGCAGCCATTTCTTAAAAGGGCTGCAACCTGACTTTTTAGAGTCAGGCGGGAGTCAAGTATGCCTCGACAGTGTGCATGCAGTAAGCATGAGCAACTCCTTGGGTCATAGTGACGTTCACCAGTGCCCTGGTGATGAGTTCCTGAGACATCACAAAGAAGGAGCCCCAAGTGGTCATGTGTCAGGAATGGGGCTCAGGCTCCTCCCTGCCAGGATGTCCACAGGATAGTCTCCAGAGGCCAAGAGTTGCCTAAGGTGGGGCAGGAGGAAGAAACCTCAGGCAAAATGAACACCACAAGAGCAGCGTGGAATCCCAGTCTCAGACCTGTGCCTACAGTGTACAGGTGAGTTTACCCAAATGTCGTGCTCTTATCATTTTCAGGACACCCCTGCCTGTGTGCCCATAGACTGCTCTCTCAGCCAAGGGTCCTAGTGGTGGACAACTGAACCCTGCAGCTTCATGGGCTGCCTGGGGGTGAGTGATACTCTGCTACTGCTGTGTGTCTGTGTGTGTGGAAAGGGTCTTGCTTGTTTGCATGTTCCTGTATGTCTCTCTCTGATTTCTCTCTCTCTTCTATCCTACTCCCTCTCTTTCTCACTCTGCGTCTGTATGTGCCTGTGTGCCTGTGTGCATGTGTGCCTGTGTTTTGGTAGGGGTGTGTTCTGTGCACCGGAAGGTGGTTTCTTGCCTGATGACTTCTCTTTTGCTGAGCCTCTTCCGTATCTCTGCCTGGTTCACATGGCTGGTCATCAGTCACTTCCTCAGCAGTTCCAGCTGGTGTATGTGAAGGCCTGGGCAATGTGGGGAGTGAGCTGTGATGGACCAGCATGAGTTTCAGTCACCTCTCCATCCTGAGTGGCCTCCTACTTAGAACCAAGATGATTACTGCCCTCAGCCATGGACAGAAGCCTCACCACAGCTCACTGTCCACCTGCAGGAGAGGTGCCCACTGACCTCAAAGAAGATGGTTCTCACTTCTCTCACATTTGCCCTCATTGAGAAATCTAGCCACAGTTCGACACAGGGCCAGAACAGGGTGCCAAGAACCACATGTGGCAAGCAACTCTTTCACTTTATTGGCCAAGTTGACCATTTGGCACTTTCCCATGGGAGGTCCATGGAGGTGGCATTATGCTATTTTTGGCCTGGACTCTGGCCAAAGGTCTGTCCTCCCTCTTTCCCTTTCTGCCCCATTTCTGAGAACCCTAGAAGCTTCTTGGTCTGCCTCAGTGTCTTCCATAAAGAACACTTCCCAGGCCAACATGGGAAAATGTGGTGGGGATGTTTTACTGTCTGTTTCCCCCTTCAAATCTCATTTGGGATGATAGTGCAGTTGTGATGATTGTGGAGCTCTGGGCTTGTACCCTCATGTGGGACATGGATGCTCTCAGTCTCTATGTTCCACTGGATGGTTGCCTCATGGGCCTTTGCCCTCTCCACAAGGTGTTGTTGCAATTCACCTGTCCTTCCTCTCTTATTCTTGAGGGCCACCTGACTCCTCTGCTCCAGCTCCCAGCAGATGAGGAGATTCAGGGCACCTGATGGTCTCTCCAGACTCCATATAGAATACCATTTTGGATCCCACCTAGATAAGAAGGAATGAGATTACAATGGAGAGAGGTTGAAGGTCCTCGCTAGTGCTCAGACAGATTCCATGGGCCCCAAGGCGTGGTGCCCCACCCCACCACCCAGCAGGTACTCCTGACGCAGCCTCCCCTGCACCCAGGGAATTCCAATCCCTTAGGCTCACTCCCTGGCATCCAAGGCAGCCAAAAGTTTCAGTGCTTGAAGGCACTTTCCCCAGGAGCAGAGAAGCTGGATGGCCCTCAAGAATGAGGGGAAGAGCAGGTGAATTGCAACACTGCCTAGTGGAGTGGACAAAAGACAACCACGCAGGCACCCAGTGGGAAAGGGAGACTGAGAGAGTGTCTCTGTCCCACACAAGGGTGGAAGCCCAAAGCACAATGATCAACACACTTCCCCAATCATTCAGAAACAGGTTTGAAGGGGAACTGACATGAAACACATCCCCAAGAAATTTCCCCTTTCTGGACTGTGGAGTATTCTTTGTTGAAGGCACTGAGCCAGACCAAGAAGCCTCTACAGAGAAAGATGGAGGAGGGAGCCTAGGGCAGATTCCAGGCCAAAGAGAGCACAATGTCACCACCATGGGCATCTGGGTTGGGGAAGTGCCAAATGGTTGACTTCACCAGAAAGGCCAGCGTTGGGGTGCCAGATGATTGCTACATCCTCTTCTTCACACCCTGTTCTGGCCCTCTGTCAAGATGTGGCTACATTTCCCAATGAAGGCGAAGGTGAGAGAAGTGAGAATCATCTTCTTTGAGGATGGCGGGCAGTGGTGAGGCTTTTGTCCTGGCTGGGGGGGTGTGATCATCTTGGTCCTAAGAAAGAAGATGATGAGGATGGGGAGGTGAAAGAAAACCATGCTTATCAGATGCAGCTCCATCCCCACGTCACCCATGCTTTCACAAACACAACCTCTAACCACTGGGGATATGACTGACTACCAGCCATGTGACCCAGGCAGAGATGCAGGGAGATGCTCAGCAAACAGAGGCCATCATGCAAGAAACCACTATCCAGCTCACAGGGCACATGGGTCACAAAACCTACACACACACACACACACACACACACACACACACACACAGACTCAGAGGGAGAGAAAGACAGTAAGTGGGAAAGAAGAGAGAGAGAAGCCAAAGAGAGACATACAGGGGCACACACACAAACAACGCCCCTTCCACACACACAGACACACAACAGTGGCACTGTATCATTTAACCCCAGGCAGCCCCAGAATCTGCAGTGTTCTGTTGTCCACTACTAGGACACTTGGGTGAGAGGGAAGCCCACCTGCACACAGGCTTAGGTGTCCTGGATATGACCAGGGCACCACATTTGGGGAGACCCATCTGTACACCATCAGTGCATGCCTAGACTTGGATTCCACACTCCTCCTTGGGTGCTCCCTCTGCCTGAGGTTTCTGCATCCTGGCTGACTTTTGGCAAATCCTGGCCTCTGGAGACTGTCCTGTGGATGTCTGGGAAAGGAGTGACCTGAGCCCCATTCTTGACACACTGGTACAGGGGGCTCCTGCTTTGTGACCTCTCAGGAACCCATCACCAGGGCAATGGTGACCATCACAATGACCCGAGGAGCAGCTCATTCTTCACGCATGTGCACTGGCATGGCTGACTGGACTCACGCCTAGCTCCTGGAAGTCAGGCTGTGGCCTTTTAAGAAATGGCTGTAGCAGAGGTGGCAGCAGAGAAAGTGGTGGCAATTGCATTGTGTTTGGAGAGGCCTGGATACGAAGTGTGTGTGTGAGACCAAGCCAGGGTCAAACCCATAGAATTCGTGTCCTCGGGGTCTCCACAAGCAAGCGGTCTTCTGCTTCAGCTCCTGGCAGATGAGGTGGTTCAGGGTACTCGTTGTGTTCTCTGGACTCACATAGGATACCATTTTAGATCCCACATGGGTAAGTGTGAGTGGGATTACAATGGAGAGAAGCAGGAAGTATTTTGCTGGGGTTCAAGGTATAATGTTGAACCCTTGCTGGGGTTCAACGTGCCCCAAGTTGTAATGTCCCCACCCAGCCACCCAGCATGTACTCCTGACACAACCTACCCTGCACCTAACAAAATCCAAAACCTTTGGATTGCTCCCTGGCATCTGTGGTAACCAAAAGATTCAGTGTTTGAAGGCACTTTACCCAGGAGCAAAGGAGCCAGATAGCCATCAAGAATGAGAGGGAGGGCAGGTGAATTGCAACACCACTTTGTGGGGAGGGCAAAAGACAACCAGGCAGCCATTCATTGGGACATGGAGACAGAGAGAGTGTCCCTGTCTAACAGGGGGATGAAAGCCCACAGCTCCATGATTATCACACCTGCTAAATCATACACAAACTGTTTTGGAGGAGAAAACTGGCAGGAAACACATTCCCACAAAGTATCCCCCTGCTGAACCGTGGCATGTTCTTTGTTGAAGACACTGAGTCAGACCAAGGAGCTTCTGCAGAGAAAGATGGAAGACAGAGCTTAGGGCAGATTTCAGGCCAAATACAGCACAATGCCACCTCCATGGGGATCTGGGTTGGGGAAGTGCCAAACGGTTGACTTGGCCAGCAAGTCCAGCATTGGAGTGAGAGATGCTTGTCAGTTTGGAAGGGGATGGGAACCCGTTTTTGGCACCCTGTTCCAGCATGGTGTCAAGCTGAAGCTACATTTCTCAATGAGGGCAAAGGCCAGAAGTGAGAATCATCATCTTTTAGGTCGGTGTACAGCCCTCCTCCAGGTAAACAGTGAGATGTGGTGAGGCTTTTTTCCATGACTGAGGGGTGTGATCATCTTAGTCCTAAGAAAGAGGCCACTCAGGATGGGGAAGTCACTGAAACCCATTCTGGTCTGACTCAGCTCTCTGCCCACATTGCCCAGACCTTCACAAATGCAAGCTCTAACCACTGGGGAAATGGTTGACAACTGGCCAGGGGACCCAGGCAGAGACATGGGGAGAGGCTCAGCAAAAGAGAGGCTATTGTCCAAAAAGCCACCCTCAAGTGCACAGGGAACATGCATCACAACCCACACCTGCTGACACATGCATACATACCAATGAAGCACGTCAGAAAAAGGAGAATGAATGAAAAGAGAAAGAAATCAGAGAAATACACACAGATGCACACACACACAAACAACCCCTTCCACACAGAGAGAGAGACATCCCAGTGGCACAGTATCACTCACTCCCAGGCAACCCCTGAAGCTGCAGTGTTTGTTGTCCATCACAAGGACCCTTGGGTGATAGAGCAGCCCACGTGAACACAGGCAGAAATGTCCTGGAGATAATCAGTGCATGACAATTTTGGAGACTCACCTGTACACTGTTGACAGAGACCTGAGACTGGGATTCCACACTCATTCCCCAGTGCTCCCTCTACCTGAGGTGTCTACTTTCTGACCCACCTTCAACAAATCCTGTCCTCCAGAGACTATCCTGTGGATATTCTGGTGAGGAGGGGCCTGAGCACCATTCCTGACACACGGTCACAGGGGGCTCTTCCTTTGTGACATCTCAGGAACCCACCTCCAGGGCAACAGTGAATGTCACTATGACCCGGGGAGTGGCTTGTGCTTCATGCATGCACACTGGTGAGGTGGACTCGATGCCCTCCTGGCCTCGAAAGGTCAAGATGCAGTCCACTTAAGAAATGGCTGTAGCAGGGATGGTGGTGGAAATAGCAGCAGGGAAAGCAGGGGGTTCAGGGAGGCCTGGGAAAGGAATCTGTGTGGACCAAGCCAGGGTCAAACCTGTTGGATTCATGTCTTCAGGGCCTCCACGAGGGAGCACTCTTCTGCTTTGTCTCCCAGCAGAAGAGGAGATTCAGGTTGCCCAGTGTGCTCCCTGGACTCCTCCTCGGATCCTGTTTAGATCCCACCTGGGTGAGTAGGAATAGGATTACAATGGAGAGAGGCAGGAAGGGCCTTGCTGGGGCTCAGAAAGATCCCACAGGTCCCAAGGCCTGGTTTCTCCAACCCGCCACAAGGCAGGTCCCCAGAGGCAACCTAACCATGCAACATGTGAAACCCAATTCAATTGCCTCGCTCCCTGGCATCCGTGGCAGCCAAAATATTCAGTGCTGGAAGGCACTTTCCCAGGAAAAGAGGAGCTGGATGGCCCTCAAGAATGAGAGGGGAAGGGCCGGTGACTTGCAACACCACCATGTGGATAGGGTAAAGGCCAGCCAGGCAGTCATCCAGTGGCACATGGAGACCTAGAAAGTGTCACTGTCCCACATGATGATGGAAGCCCAAAGCTCCACAAACATGGCACCTGCCCAATCATCCAGAAAAGAGTTTGGGAGGGGATGGGAACATGAAAAGCATCCCCATGAAGTTGTTTCCCCTGCTGGACTGTGGAGTGATCTTTGCTGAAGACACTGAGCCAGACCAAGAAGCCTCTACAGAGAAGGAGGGAGGACAGAGCTTAGGCCAGAGGCCAGGCCAAATACAGAATAATGCCACCTCCACGGGCATCCAGGGTGGGAGGCAGTGCAAAATGGATGACTTGGCCAGAAAGGCCAGTGTTGGAGTGACAGAGATGCTTGCCACATCCCCTTCTTTGCTCCCTGTTCCAGCCCTGTGTCTAGTTATGGCTAGATTTCTCAGTGAGTGCAAAGTCCAGAGAAGTGAGAACCATCTTCTTTGAGGTCAGTGGGCAGCCCTCCTGCAGTTGGAGAGTGAGCTGTGGTGAGGCTTCTGTCCAGGGCATGGTGTGTGTGATCATCTTGGTCTTAAAAAAAGGCCACTAAGGATGGGGAGGTGGCTGAAACCCATGCTGGTCTGATTCATCTCCCTCCCTAGGTTGCACAGGCCTTCACAAATGCCAGCTGGAACCTTCGAGGAAAGGACTGACAACAAGTCACGTGAACCAAGCTGATACATGGGAGAGGCTCAGCAAAAGAGAGGTCGTCATGCAAGAAACCACCCTCTGGTGCACAGGGCACACAACGACTCAACACACACACACACACACACACACACACACACACACACACGGATGCAGCTAGTCAGAAAGAGGAGCAGGAAAGAAGAGAGAAACAAGCCAGAGAGAGACATACAGGCTCATACACAAATAATACCCCTTTCACACATACACAGAAGTGGAAGAGTTAAAAAAACCACAGCGTGGCCTTCCGACTGTTTCCGTGCATAACATTTGCTGTAATTCAGAACCATGTATTTATTTGTCGATTGTTGGTTACCCTAAGTGGAGCAGACAAGCCCCCGTGAAGATGAAAGTCTCGCCTCTTTGATCGTCACTCTAGATCTAGCACCTAGGAATAAGCCTGGCACATAGTAGGTACTCAACCAACTGAAGCACCTAGTCCCACATATAATTCACTTATATTCCTCTCTAAATTGTCTATTCCTGTTAGCATTTCGTCAAACCTTTTATCAAGTTTTCTTAGTTTCTTTGCATTGGATTAGAACATGTTCTTTTAGCTCACAGAAGTTTCTTATTATACACTTTCTGAAGCCTGATTCTGACAATGCATCACACATTCTCCATCAGGCCTTATTCCTTTGCTGATGAGGAGTTGTGATCCCCTGAAGGAGGAGAGGCATTCTGATTTCAGATGTTTTCAGCCTTTTTGCACTGGTTTCTTCCCATCTTTGTGGATTTATCCACCTGTTGTTTTTGTAATTGCTGACTCTCAGATTGGGTCTCTGAGTGGATGTTCAGCTTGTTGGTGGTGATGTTATTTCTGTTTCTTTGTTTTCCTTCAGCAAACGCACCTCCCCCAAAAAGCTGGACCTTCCTGGGTTCAGCTGTGCTTACTGTGAAACTCTCAACCTTCAACGTTTCCAACTGCTGTCTTTTTTGTGGGGTTGGGACCAGTAGAGCCCAATCACCTGGCTCCCCATCTTGGAGTGCCCTTTTTTTCTTTTCCTAATTGAATGGTCGATTCTCTCCCAGGTGACGCAGTCGCCCACTGCAGAAAAGGCACTGGGATCTATGCAATTTCTTGTGCAGTGACCGCGCCGGCTGAAACAGTGGCACTGAGATTCGTGGCGTTTTTCTGCCCGGTAATCTCCCAGTCTGGTTCCAGGCTTCAGTCCCCCTCTCAATCAGCTGAATGGGTGACTGCCTTCTCAGAACTCCAAATGCCAACTAAAAAAGCACCTAGTCCCACATACTCTGCACTGAGAACTGCTGCACTGGGATGCCAGCAAAACAGCCGTGCCTGCCAAAAGAGTCATGCTGGCGACCCGTGGGGCTCCTCCGCTGGGAATCTCCTGGTCTGTAGGCAACAAAAATTCGTCTGGAAGTCTGGCGTCCACTCACTCCCTGTGCCTGCGCTGGGAGGTGCAACCCTGAGCTGCTGCTAGATGGCCATCTTGGATCTCTTCCTTTCTAATTCTTGAGGGTCATCTGTCTCCTCTGCTCCAGGGGAAAGTGCATTCAAGCACTGAATCTTTTGGCTGCCATGGATGCCAGGGAGAAAGTCAAAGGCATTGTGTTTTGCTGGGTTCAGGGGAGGTTGTGTCAGTGGTACATACTGGATGTCAGGTGGGGCACAATGCCTTCGGGCCCATGGGATCTTTCTGTGCCCCAGTGGTTTTCTTTACACATCTCTCCATTGCAATCCCAGTCCACTTTCCCAGGCGGGATCTAAATGGGATCCTAGGTGGTGTTGGGAGAGCCCATTGGACGCCCTGAATCTCCTCTTCTACCGGGAGTGGAAGACTGAGAGAGCATGCCTGTTCCACATGGTGTTGGATGTCCAGAGCTCCACAATCACTGCACCTGCCAAATCGTCCAGAAACAAGTTTGGAGTGGGAAATGGACATGATAGACATTCTCACGAAGTTGTTTCCCACAGCTGGACTGTGGCGTGGTCTTTGCTGAAGACACTGAAGCAGGCCAAGAAGGCTCTAAAGAGAAAGAGGGAGGACAGAGCCTAGGCCAGAGTCCAGACCAAATACAGCACAATGATCCCTCCACAGGCATCCAGGATGGGGAGTGCAGAGTGCAAAACTGATGACTTGGCCAGAAAGGTCAGCATTGGAGTGACAGAGATTCTTGCAACATCCTGTTGCTGGTACCCTGTTCCAGCCCTGTGTCGAACTGTGGCTAGATTTCTCAGTGATAGCAAAGGCCAGAGAAGTGAGAACCATCTTCTTTGAGGTTGGTGGGCAGCCCTCCTGCAGGTTGACAGTGAGCTGTGGTGAGGCTTTTGTCCATGGCTGGGTGTGTGATCATCTTGGTCCTAAGAAAAAGGTCGCTCAGGATTGGGAGGTGACTGAAACCCATGCTGGTCTGATGCAGCTACCTCCTCACATTTCCCAAGACTTAGCAAACACCAGCTGGAACCACCAGGGAAACAACAGATGACCACCCACGTGACCCAGGCAGAGACATGGGGAGAGTCTCAGCAAGAGAGGCCCTCATGAAAGATACCACCCTCCAGCACACAGTCAGACACCCCAACACACACACACACACATACACACACACACACACACATGCACACTCACATGCACATGCACACACAGACCCAAAGTGTGAGAAGGAGAGTAAGTGGGGAAGAAGATAGAGGGAAACCTGACAGAGACATACAGGCACACATACACAAACAACACCCCTTCCACACATACAGACACACAACAGTGGCACTTTATCATTCACCCCAAGGCAGTCCGTGAAGCTGCAGTGTCTGTTGTCCACCACTAGGACCGTTGGGTGAGAAAGCAGCCAATGGACACACAGGCAGAGGTGTCCTGGAGATGCCTAGGGTATGACAGTTGGGGAGACTCATCTGTACATGTTTGGCAGAGACCTGAGGCTGGGATTCCACAGTAGTCCCCTGGCGCTCCCTCCACCTGAGGTTTCCTCTTCCTGGCCCACCTTTGGTGAATCCTGGCCTCTGGAGAGTATCCTGTGGATGTCCTGGCGAGGAGAGTCCTGAGCACCATTCCCACCACACTGCCACTTCAGGCTCCTTCTTTGTGATGTCTCAAGAACCCTTCACTGAGACAATGTTGAACGTGGATTGTGCTTCATGCATGTGCACTGGTGAGGTGGTCTTGACTCCTGCCTGCCTCTGAAAAGTCTGGCTGCTTACCCTTAAGTAATGGCTGTGGCAAAGGTGTCAGTGGAGAAAGCCATAGCAAAGGCTTCAGGTTTGGGGAGGCCTGAGAAGGTGGCCTCTGTGACACCAAGTCAGGGTCAAACCCATAGGATTTGTGTCCTCAGGGACTCCACAAGCTAGCAGTTTTCTTCTTCAGCTCCCGTTAGAAGAGGAGATTCAGGGAGCCCAATGGGCACTCGGGACTCCTCAGATCCTGTTTAGATCCCACCTGGGTAAGTGAAAATGGGATTACAATGGAGAGAGGCAGATGGCACTCGTTGGGGCTCAGAAAGTTTCCAGGGGCCCCAAGGCATGGTGTCACTACCTGCCACCTGGCGGATATTCTTGACTCAACCTTCCCTGTGCCCAAAAAAACCAAATCCCTATGGCTCACTATGTGAGCGCTGCCCCTGCCAACAATTCCACCTTGCACGTCTGTGGCAGCAGATGGACAGTGCACGTATTGCAGCTCCACAGCTAAGCAAGCAAAAGCGTGTATGCAAGCAGCCTGTCACAAGTGCCAGTGCTGAGCTGGGGTTTGCATCACAGTGACAGCCACCATTGCCTGGGGAATGATCTCAGCGGCTTAGCAAAGCAGGGACCCTCTGTGTCAGTGCCTAAGCGTTGGGCAACAGACCATTTCTCTGCGTGATCGTCGCCGAGTCCTGTGATTTTAGGAAGCTGGCAGACAAACTGAACCAGGCAGAAAAAAGATTTGGGAGGACTTAAAGGATGTCCATGGCGATCCCCAAGTATCCCCACGATGCTTCAGGCCTGCCCAGACAGTGTGAAGTTACATCTCTTTGAAAACCCTCCTGGCAGGGATTTCCAGTTAAGACCTGCCTGCCTGCAGTGGGGCTGCTCTGCCCCGGATTGGCTTCCCAGCAGAGCAGAACCCAGAAGCCTCAAGAGCTGCCTGGCAGTGTGTGTTTTCATGCCAGTGCTGGATGTCTCCATGTGTCTTTCTGTGTGTGTGTGTGTGTGTATGCACGTATCTTTCTGAGTGTGTTGATGAGTGTGTGTGTGTCTGTGTAGGTGGGACATGCTGACATGAGTGTGGCCAGTGCACTCCAGCACGGTTTCTCTGTAGTTCACCTACCTTCTGCTGCCGGTCTGCATTTGGCTTAGTTTGGGGTCTGTGGTGCCATGCATTCTTTGTTTTCCTGGTGCTTTCCAATGCATAGGTGTAGTGGGGTCTGGCTCCCACCTGCAGGTGTCAAAATCACCTTCTCCTCCCGAGGTGGGTCACTCCTCAAGAAACAAGATGAGTGCAACATACCTACAATAAAGTTCCTCCAAGAGCTCTTGGTCCTGTGGCACATCTAGGGTAGGAGAGAGCATAGTCATCCCACCCTCAGGACCCCTTGAGGGGCTCCAGTGGTGTCCTTAAACTAATGTGTATTTCCTCTACTCAGGATTCTTGATAAAAGACAGATTGTAATTCCTTTGTTGGAGTGAGCCTGAAATGTTGTATTTCTCATAGGCACTCAGTGGACGCCACTGATTAGGGGTCCTGATTGACATTTGGAGGAGTAATTCTCAGATTGTTCTTTGAAGTAAGAATTGTAGGTGTTGAGTCTGCAATTAAACATCTTTTCTGGATATTATCTTCATTTTTCTTCCTAATTACTTTTCTAATAAAATTAAAACACATTGATTGCTAACATAAAGTGAAACAATGATAATTCATAAATTTACTTTTTTTGAATGACTAATTTAGTTGACCCTTTGTTGCCTAAGGACAGATTACAAGGTATGATTTAGCCATGGTATGAAATGACAGTAGGCTTGATATCATAAGGAATTGAAACATCAGTCATGTAAGGAAATATTAATATATTTATAGTATAATGTAATTCTGTTTAGAGTTTTGTGGTATCTAATGTAGCTTGGGAACGTTCTCAACTGTCTGAGTAATTTTTGGGAGCAGGGCCTCCTTTTTCTTCCACTCTCTAAGGAACAGTGGTCTGCATATGGGAATTACAAAATCTACACAGAGAATGTGCTGTGATTGGTGGATGTTTCTAACACGTTGGCCACAAATATTCATGTACTTAGAGTTCTTTGACACATTTCTATATAATCTTTGGAATGATAAATGTATTCTGAAATAAAGTATTTGAATTTTAATTGAGTTAGTTTTAAATTATCTTTTGTAAGACATTTCAATTGGTTTTACACTCTCTAGGTTTTCTGATATGCGAGACATTTTCCTTCTGCTCTTTCCAGTTGCTTAGAAATTATTTGTTTACATAACATGAATAAACATGCATACATGTGGGCAAACGATGTGTGTAGTTGATCCCAGGTTGAGCATTTCAGCTGTAGAAGTCATTTGTGATAAGTTATAAAACCTTAAATACTCAGAGTAAATCATAATTAGGGAAAATTAAGAAATGTTAAGATAATCATTTAAAACAATTTTTTCAGAATTTGTTTCCTCCAGCAGTTATATGGTGAGTTACAGGTAAAGTGCTATAAAGTAAAACAAATTTGTTAGTTTTTAATTCTAGTTGCATAAATCTCAACAAAATACAGTAGTCCTGTATTGTATTAAGTAGAAATAGCTAAGTTTTCAAGGACCTAAACTTAAGCAAAAATGTTGACCAGAGGAAATACATTATTATTAATTAAACATTAGATATATTTATATTTTTTTTCAGAGAACCAGCGGAGGAAAATGTGGCTTCTCTCCTGAGGAAGAAAAACATGATGTTAGAATAAGTTAAGAACTTTACACAGTGTTACATTTGAGAAATATTTTTGCTTTAAATTGTTTCCATTATATTCTGATTTTGATTTGTTATGTTTCATTTTATCATATCTTTTGGGTCCAGAAAGAGTTTCTAGAGAGACAAGACAAAGGCAGTCTGTGTTGCACAAGAAGCTCAAGGCTGAAGATTGAAGAATTGAATATGCAACTTTGCCATGGACTTGGAGACAAGGAAAATCTTGTCAGGTATGTTGGATGCTAAAACCATGTCTTTAGGCATTAACTGTCCATGTTTATTATTTTTTCATCACAGAAAACAATGTGAACATAATTGCAGGATAAGACATTTCTTAAAATATTCTTTAGTGGAAGCAGTACATCAGAAACTGATTTCATCCACTTATTAAGCTCCAACACACGGTTATACTCTGGATGTAGACGTAAATAAGAGTGATAATCTCACACAGGAAATTGCTCTTTTCTGGAGAAGAGATGTTGACATCTGTCTCTCTTCAGAGGCCAAGAAAGTAATTTTGTACTATGCATTTTGTACTAAGTTATGATGTTTTGTGTCAAAACAATAAAGTTTCTAAGCTCCCTTAACCTATCCTAAATGTTGAAATTTGGGTAACATGCTTCTCTCTGGTGAAATAAAGAAAAACGAAAAGATGGCCCAGGAAGATTTTATTTTCTGTTCTGTATTCCTTTCTTTGTTTCCTCTGGTATTTTTTTTCTTTTAATCAGTCCCAATGCTCATCAGAAATATTTTTTTTAATTTTCTTAATTGCATTTTAGGTTTTGGGGTACATGTGAAGAACATGCAAGATAGTTGCATAGGTACACATGTAGCAGTGTGATATGCTGCCTTCCTCCCCTTCACCTATATCTGGCATTTCTCCCCCTGCTATCACTCCCCAACTCCTTACCCCCTGCTGTTCCTCCCCTATTCCCCCCAATAGATACCAGTGTGTAGTGCTCCCCTCTCTGTTTCCATGTGTTCTCACTGTTCAACACCCACCTATGAGTGAGAATATGTGGTATTTCATTTTCTGTTCTTGTTTCAGTTTGCTGAGAGTGAGGGTCTCCAGGTTCATTCATGTCCCTACAAAGAACACGAACTCATCGCTTTTGATTGCTGCGTAATATTCCATGGTGTATATGTCCACATTTTCCCATAGATGGCCATTTGGGTTGGTTCCAGGTCTTTGCTATTGTAAACAGTGCTGTAATGAACATTCGTGTGCATGTGTCCTTATAGTAGAACGATTTATAGTCCTTTGGATATATAGCCAGTAATGGGATTGCTGGGTCAAATGGAATTTCTATTTATAAGGCCTTGAGGAATCGCCACACTGCCTTCCACAATGGTTGAACTAATTTACACTCCCACCAACAGTGTAAAAGTGTTCCTATTTCTCCTACACGTGGCTTGCCAATTACCCCAGCACCATTGTTGAAAAGGGTGTTCTTTCCCCACTTTATGTTTTTGTTTGCTTTGTGGAAGATCAGTTGGCTGCAAATATTTGGGTTTATTTCTGAGTTTTTTTTTTCTGTTCCATTGGTTTATATGCCTATTTTTATATCAGTACTATGCTATTTTGGTGACTATGGCCTTATAGTATAATGTGAAATTAGGTAGTGTGATGCCTCCAGATACATTCTTTTTGTTTAGTCTTGCTCTGAATATGCAGGTTCTTTTTTGGTTCTACATGAATTTAAAAAAAAATCTAATTTTCTGAAGAATAATGGTGGTATTCTGATGGAGATTGCATTGAATTTGTAGATCACTTTTGGCAGTATAATCATTTTCACAATATTGATTCTACCCATCCATGGGCATGGGATATGTTTCCATTTGTTTACATCATCTATTTGTTTCAGCAGGGTTTTAGAGTTTTCCTTGCAGAGATCTTTCAACTCCTTTGTTAGGCATATTCCTAAGTGTTTTATGGTTTGTTTGTTTTTTTTTTTTTTTTTTTTTTTCAGTTATCATTATAAAAGGGGTTGAGTTATTGATATTATTATCTGCTTGGTCACTGCTAGTGTGTAGAAGAGCTACTGACTTGTGTATATTAATCTTGCATCCGGGACTTTACTAAATTCTTTCATCAGTTCTGGAGCTTTCTGAAGAAATGCTTAGGGTTTTCAAGCTAAATGATCATATTGTCAGCAAACAGTGGCAATTTCACTTACTCTTTACTGACTTGAATGCCCTTTATTTCATTCTCTTCTTTGATTGCTCTGGCTAGAACTTCCAGTACTATGTTGAAAAGGAGTGGTGAGTGTAAGCATCCTTGTCTTGTTCCTGTCCTCGGTAGGAATGCTTTCAACTTTTCCCCATTCAGTATTAGGTTGCCTGTGGGTTGTCATAGATGGCTTTTATTACATTAAGGTATGTACTTTATATGGCAATTTTGCTGAGAGTTTTAATCATAAAGGATGTTGGATTTGTTGAATACTTTTTCTGCATCTATTTAGATGATCTTGTGATTTTTGTATTTAGTTCGTTTATGTGGTCTATCACATTTATTGACTTGCATATGTTAAATGATCCCTGCACCCCTGATATGAAATCCACTTGATCATGGTAAATTCTCTTTTTGATATGCTGTTTTATCCAGTTGGCTAGTGTTTTGTTACAGAGTTTAGCATCTGTATTTATCAAGGATATTGGTCAGCAGTTTTCCTTTTTGAATACTTGCTATTGAAGATTCGTTTTGAAGTTGATTTCTAGTTTTATTCCACTGTGGTCTGAAATTGTCTTTATTAGGCTCATTTTATGGGCTAGCATATGGTTAATCTTGGAGAAATTTCCAGGTCCTATTGAATAGAATGTGCATTCTGTGATTGTTGAATAAATATTCTATATATATCTGTTAAGTCCATTTGTTCCAAGGTATAGTTAAACCCATTGTTTCTTTGTTAACTTTCTGTCTGGATGACCTGTCTAGTGCTGACATTTCTTAGGCTTATTATTAATACTTTTATAAATTTCAGAGCTCCAGTGTTAGGTGCATATGTGTTTAGAATTGTGATATTTCACATTAGCCAAGATCTTCTACCATTATATCCTGTCCTTCTTTGTCTTTTTCAACTGTTATTGCTTTAAACTTTATTTTGTCTGATACAAGAATAGCTACCCCTGCTGGCTTTTGGTGTCCATTTACATGAAATATCCTTTTCCAGCCCTTTAAGTTTACGTAAGTCCTTATGTGTTAGGTGAGTCTCCTGAAGGCAGCAGATAATTGGTTGGTGAGTTCTTACCAATTCTGAAGTTCTTTATCTTTTAAGTGAAGCATTTAGGGCATTTACACTCAACGTTAGCATTGAGATGTGAGGTACCCTTGCTTTCATCATGTTCTTTGTTGCTTCTGTACTTTGGTTTTGTTTTTTGTTTTGCTTTTTAACTTGCATTTTTGTTTTATAGGTCCTGTGTGATTTACTCTTTAAAGAGGTTCTATTTTGATGTGTTTCCAAGATTTGTTTCAAGATTTAGTGTTCCTTTTAGCACTTCTTGCAGTGATGGTTTGGTAATGGTGAATTCTCTCAGCATTTGTTTGCCCGGAAACAACTGTATCTTTTCTTAATATATGATGCTTACTTTCACTGGATTCAAAATTCTTGGCTAATTGCTTTGTTTGAGGAAGATGAAGATAGGGTTCCAATTCCTTCTAGATTGTAGGGTTTCTGCTGTTAATCTGATACGTTTTCCTTTATAGGTTACCTGGTGTCTGTCTCACAGCTCTTAAGATTCTTTCCTTCATCTTACGTTTGAATAACCTGATGACAGTGTGGTTGGGTGAAGATCTTTTTGTGATGAATTTCCTAGGTGTTCTTTGTACTTCTTGTATTTGGCTGTCAAGGTCCCTTGCAAGGCCAGTGAAGTTTTCCTCAATTATTCTACCAAATATATTTTCCAGGCTTTTAGAATTCTCTTCTTCCTCAGGTACACCAATTATTCTTAGGTTTGGCCACTTAACATTATCTCAGATTTCTTGGAAGATTTGTTCATATTTTCTTATTTTTTATTATATTATTTCTTTATTCTTTGTTGGATTGGTTTAATTTGAAGACTTTGTCTTTGAGCTCTGAAATTCTTTCTTCTACTTGTTCATTTCGATTGCTGAGACTTTCCAGAGAATTTTGCATTTCTAAAAGTGTGTCGAAATTTTCCTGAATTTTTGATGGTTTTTTCTTTAAGCTATCCATTTCCATGAATATTTCTCCCTTTACTTCTTGTGTCAATTTTGTAATTATTATTTCCTTAAATTGGTCTTCACCTTTCTCTGATCTCTCACTGATTAGCTTAATAACTAATTCTTTTCCAGGTAAATCAGGGGTTCTTTCTCGGTTTGAATCCATTGCTGGTGAACTAGTGTGATTTTGTGGGAGTGTTGAAGATCCTTGTTTTGTCATATTACCAGGGTTGGTTTTCTGGTTTCTTCTCATTTGGGTAGGCTCTGCCAGAAAGAAGGTCTAGGACTGAAGGCTGTCGTTCAGATTCTTTTGTCCACGGGTTGTTCCCTTGATGTAGTACTCTCCCCCTTTTCTTATGGATGTGGCTTCCTGTGAGCTGAACTGCAGTGATTGTTGTCTCTCTTCTGGGCCCATCCCCAGAGAGTCTACGTGACTCTGGGCTGGTACTGAGGGTTGTCTGAACAGAGTCCTGTGATGGGAATCATCAGTGGGTCTCTTGGCCTTGAATACCAGCACCTGTTCTGGTGGAGGTAGTGGAGGATGCAGTAGACTCTGTGAGGATCCTTAGCGTTGGTGGTTTAATGCTCTACTTTTGCACTGGTTGGGCTACTGCCAGGAGGTGGTGCTTTCCAGAGAACATCAGCTGTAGTGGTATGGAGAGTAACAGGCGGTGGGCGAGCCCTAGATCTCCCAGATTGTATGTCCTTTGTCTTCTGCTACCATGGTGGTTAGGGACAGAACCTCAGGTGGGGTGGAGCTAGGCATGTCTGAACTCAGATTCTTTTAGGGTGGGTCCTACTGCAGCTGCCTTCAGGGATGGGGTGAGATTCCCAGTCACTGGAGTTATGTACCAGGAGGATTACAGCTCCCTCTGCTGAGTCATGCACGTTGTCAGGGAAGTGAAGGAAAGCTGCTAGTCACAGGCCTCACCTAGCTCCCACACAAACTGAAGGGCCAGTCTCACTCTTACCATGCTCACTCCACCAACAGCCAAAAGTCAGTTTCCAGTCAAAGAGTGAGAATGGCTTGAAAATTTGCTGAAGGCTATCCATTTTCCAGATGTGAGAGAAAAGGGCTTTAGTTCTTCTCCTGCCTGTGAAGTCTATATGACCGATTAGTGCCATCCCCCAAGTTCTGGCCGGGAGGTTTTTAGTCCCTTTCAAATTGTTACAAAGTTCAGCTAGAGAATTCTTTCTCCATGTAGGGTTTTACTCCCTTCTCCTCTGGCCACCGTCCGGATGGATCCTTGTGCCAGGCAGGAATGGGCTGGTTGGGGACCCAGTAAGCTCCCAAGGCCTTTCTGCTGCTTCCTGTAACCCTGTTTCACTCAGCTCTCTAACTTGACTCAGTTTCAGGTAAAGACAGAAACTTCTCAAACAAATAGACCTTCAGTTTTGCCAGTGGGGGGCGTGTGTTCAGGAGAGGCGGGTCTCCCATTCCCATTTTGACAGTCGGGGCACTCACAGTATTTGGGATGCCTCCCGGGTCCTGCAGGAGCAGTCTGCTTCCTTCAGAAATTCAGTGGGTCCTCTTGGGATGGCTAGTTTGCTGTTAAGTTGATCTGGAGCTAAAATTCACAATGCAAACCTCCACATGCTGCTCTGCCTGAAGCTTCAATCTCGTCCTGCCTTGTGTCCACCATGACCCCCTGTCTCTTTACACACATAGTATTTTTGATAATACATATTTTCCATGAAGTTCTGAAGATCCTATGTATAGATAAATTTATTTTCACCAATTGTATTTCTCTTCCTCATACCCCAGAATTAACTACTTTTCTAAACTTGCTATTTAGTACTATCATTTTTGTTATTTCACACACTACATAAATAGTTATACAGAACACTTTTATTGCATTGATAAAATATATACATATTTTTAGAAACTTCTTGTTCATCTTTATTTGTAATAATTGATCCATGTTGATTCACAAAGCTTTGCTCAGATGTAGTTAAACAACTGCTACATTCCAGTATTCCAGTATGAAAACACCAAAATGTGTTTATCTAATTTTGATTGATGGTTATTTCTATTTTGCCTCAGTGAAAATATTTGATTTTCTCTTTATACATACAAGCACAGTGGATTCACTAGGCTATATACCTACACAAGCATACACATATAATGTTTTATTTTTTGGGTTAGTGGATTTTCCCTATATTTGTGTTGCCAAACTACTTTCTATTATGTTGATACTGATTTATATTCACAATGGATATGGAAATTTATTTCTTTTTTCTTTTCCACATTTACTGTTTTAAGGTTTGAGGGAAATGATTTATTTCATGTGCTGATTGGATTCTCTCTCTTTTCATTAGTGAACTGGTTTTTCTTCCTGTGCTAATTTAAATTTACTCTTCAGAGAATTACCTGATAATTTTTGTGAACATAAAAAGGATCTAATTGTCAAGGCAGACCCACATGGATTAGTGCTCCTATCCCATGTCAAACTTTACTGATAAATACCAGGGTACAAGGAAACATAAGCCACTTCCAGAAAAGCAAAGGAATGTCCTAGGTCATCTATGGCAGATGCCCAGATCCTTCCTTTTCTTATCATGCTCTGTCCCAGGTTAATAAATAGGGGGACAATGAAAAATGTAATTTAATGTTCATTTTTTTTAAATACAATATAAATTATCATATAATATATAAACATAATATCCTTATTTAAAATAGCAACTATAAATACCAAAGTAGAAACCAACAATCTCTCTACCTTCAAATGCCACTCCTATTATCATAGATAAACAACACTGCTGGTGGGAGTGTAAATTAGTTCAACCATTGTGGAAGACAGTGTGGCGATTCCTCAAGGACCTAGAAATAGAAATTCCATTTGACCCAGCAATATCCCATTACTGGGTATATATCCAAAGGATTATAAATAATTC